>JARWCS010364770.1:0-10488 GCA_034783895.1 Geukensia demissa | reverse complement strand
ATTCGGAGTAAGTTTTATTTCAACAAAAGATTCTATTGAAGAATAGAATCGACCACTAGGAATTGTGAAAATAAAATTCCTTGCCTAACAAGAGAAATTTTACGTATCGGTTTGTAAGCTTTATTAATTGTTTAATTGTATTATCGATAATTTCTGCCTAATCTGAAGCGGGCAGTATTTCAATCATATTCAATACTGGGACCAGTTTACAAACAATAAATAATATGTAGACTGTTAACATGGAACATTATTGTGGGATATTTGACTGACATTCGACAAATAACGGTATGCTTAGGGTTAGGAAAATTAAGCCTATTTCTAATTTGTCTATTGGCCCTTCAACGCGAGATATACACAAGACTTCTTTATCGTCTCCCCCCGGAAGGGTTGTGATTTTTTATAACCGCCACATATAAAACACACTTTTTTGAGAACCTGTGCCTCCATAGTTTGTCGAGTATTAATATATCCCGATTTTTAGCATAGGTTCTTACTGCTTGCGGAGAACCCGAACGGCTTATTTAAATACTCCGGCCGTCCTCGGATTAACTGTTTTAAATCAACTTTGGTTCCTTTTTTTAAATGTATAAAGACTTTCCTATAAAAATTTATATTTAATCAGTATACTGAATTTTCAATTTGAAATAAACAGACATAAATACAAGTATTTTAGAACAATAAAATTTCGAATTTTCGTTGTTGAATTTAACAAACAACTGTTTCACCAAGGACTAACTTGTTTAACATTCTCATAGATAATGTATTTATGTCCTTGAATTTATTCATGGAAACTAACATAATTACGCCAATATTATGTGATTTAGTTTCTCATTTATAATAAAACTAATTTCACTTTTTCTTTGAGTTGATGTTTAGAAGCTTACTGAATTTCCTAAATGACTGAAGCATTAAATCATTATATGATTGGATAATATGCAGTACTGAAATAAAATAGACTCTCTATTTGGATAACTATAAAGTGACTATCAGCATTAATTTTCAAAATCCGATACCACTGTTACATTTGCATTTGATCTAGCTGAATATGACAACATTCTCAAGAATCAGTGTACGAACGATAATAAATTTATTCAGTGCCAATGTACCTAAAATAATATTGGACAAGAGGCCCTAACTGACCTTCGTTTAGCAATCATTGGCGTACAAAAACTACGAGTCGTTATTGCAGTGACAAATAATTGCACATTGTCTGTGACGTCATTTTCCGTTGTCAGCAAAAATATTTGGTTTTAATTCAAAATTAGTTACCTATGCTTGTATTTAAATTTAGTATTTATTCACTTCACTTGATAGAAGAACATTGGAAACATGCATTGTAGCTCAAAAGTGTAGGTGAGATAAAGGTAAGGAAGGTAACAACCCCCCTCCCGCAAAAAAAAAAAAAAAAAAAAAAAAAAACACAGACAGAATAGTGTTTAAGAGTAAATACATCATAAAAAAGTATCCTGTGTTTATTTACATGTATATGTTTAGACGACCATTAAATGCATGTTTCAAGACGGGTTGCTTACCTTCTTTATTTTTTTTTTTGGTGTTCACAGTGGTTCATTGTTAAAGGCCGTAATGGGACCTGTAGAAGTTAAGAGACCTGTCATTTGACGGATGGCAGTCTCATGGACAATCATGCAACCGATTTTTATATTGTTAAGGATTTAATAAACTATCTTGTCGGTTTACCGCAGAAGTAAACTTTTCAATTGTGTATTAAGCCAAGCTGACAATTTCAGGTCACTACCATTGTCAGTATTAAGGGAATTGATGCCTTTGCATCCTTGAAGAGCTCCAGTAAAAAAAAAGATTAATGCTATAATACCAATCTAATAAAACAAAGCACTTCATACATGATCATATTTAAGCATTTCAGAATCTATAGATGAGAGATGTACCTTTTATCTGTCAAGTATATATTAAAGCCTTTAAATTTTCCTTGTTGATGTTATAGGCAAGATAACGAATATCAACTACTAAGCCTATATCGATGTAGTTCGTGTAATTGTAGTACTTTAAAGTGTTCAGTGTTCGATTTCGATGCATCTTCTGTCATGTTTGTTTTATGAAGCGATTAAGTATATGTTTGCATTGACCACTGGAAACCAGACTTTATTGCATTTCTGAATTGACCTTGTTTAACCTTTGATAGTGCATATAATATCATAGGTCAGGTTCTTTAGTTGATTGTTTTTCTTCTTGCACAATAGTGATAGTAATATAAGAATTATTTGAAAATTTTGGTTAGTTGTTTGTCCATAAACTTCTAAATGTCATTTTAAGGGTTCCCAGAAAGTAAAAAATATAATATGTTCCCCATATGGTTACCCCAAATCATTGATAAATGTTTTTAATTATATTAAGAAAAGATAAAGGCATATTATAATACACAAAAATCTAACTAACGTCATACAAAATTATCGAAATTTAAGCAACAAGTTAAATTATTTGTATGTTTTTACATTGTACGATAATAATGATGTGGTGGATGGATGACCAAGTGCTCAATTCGTCTATCACAAAAAACAAAGTTCGCATCTCAATAAAGTAGTTCACTCGATTTAGTGCATGTGATGTTCCGTTATGACTTAATAAACCACTCAGCTTACATGTTCTGAAAAAAAGTGTTTTTGAATTTGCTTGAGTCTGCACACCCATGACTGATCCATATACTTTAATACAGTGTATCTTGTCTCATGTGGAATAGTGTTGTTTTTCATTTCTTCAATTTGACGATACCTACAACACGCCGTACATCAATTTTCTTTCTAGGATGAAAATGTGCGCTGTTGACTACAGTTTTTTTATCGGCAAGAGCAGAGCAAAGGAGACTCTTAAAGAATTAACACATCAAATGTTTCTAAAGATTACGGGATGATCATTGTAATGAGGCGATCCATTAAAAGTTTAATGGATTTATGTTGATTACTGTTTTTATAGGTTTTTGGTACTTAGCTATAAAGAGTACAAGCTGACATTTGTTATGTATCTGAAAATATTATACAAGAAAGAAACAACTCGATGTGTTTTTAAATTAGAGAACCAATTTAAAGTATTGTGTAAATTTCCCGTTGATATAATACGCCTATCTTGGTTATTTGATATTTCAAATAGATTAATTTGTTTTAATTCAAAGAACACGAAATTTGCGTTGGAAGAATTTCACATTTCAAACAGCATTAAACATTCGAAATAGCTTCAGTTCATTTGGTGCTGCTCATTTTGTTTTAACCAATAAAATTATGGTGGTATTCTGCAGATTACAGATAGAAAAAAATGATCATATTATTGCAGAAATAAGAAATGTAACAAATATCTTTTTACAGCCGGTCACACTAAAATTTGTATTTTATGGTGTTACGCTAAGCATGCAGTATTAAGGAATGGGAGCAAAGACTGGTCGGTCCGATTCAGAACAATGCGTTTTAGTAAAGTGGCTTGTCATCCTGTGAACTGTTGCTTTCGTGGGCTAGCACGATAAATCCGGCTAAGCATGTCGGTCTGGTACAATGCAGGGTAATTTCATCATCACTCATCATTGCTATGCTCTCGTCCTGAATATGAATGCAACAATTGCCGCTGGACGTTAACACCCGTCCATTCAATCCACCCATTAATTATTTCACAGTAGTGATTGTAATTATGGGAATACATTTGGTATGTCCTTGGTTAGTAGTTTGTCCAAAACCACCTTTTATGCTATTTTAAAATGTTCCATAAAGTAAAAATTATCTGTACCCCAAATCATTTATAGTATTTTATATAAGAAAACAGATAAAGGCATAGTATACACAAAAATCTAACATAACATAATACAAAAATAATCCAAAATTAAAACAAGCAACAAGTTATATTTTGAATGCTTTTAAGGTAATAATTATGTGGTGTAGAAAGGGTCCAAAAGTATAGGTGGTAGATTTAACACAACTGCTCCTTATTTTTTAATAATAATGTAGTTCACTCACTCAACTTAGATTGCATGTGTTTTTAAAGTAGAGCACCGAATTAAAGGAATATGTAAAGTTTCCGTTGATATAAAAACCCCATTCTTGGTTATTTGATATTCCATAGTGATATATTTGTTTTAACTCATAGAACTCAAAGTTTGCCTTTGAAAACTAACACAATTCAAACATCATAAAACATTCGAAATACTTCATTACGTTTGGTACCTTTCATTTTGTTTTAAACATGTAAATTTATATTGGTACTTCGCAGATTACAAAAAAAGACAATTGATTACATTATTGCAGAAATAAGAAAATGTATGAAATATCAACATTCGGTCACATTAAAATTTGTATTTTCTGGTGCTTCGTTAAGCAAGCAGCAGTTAGGAATAAGAGCAAGGACAAGGTCGGCTCGACTCAGAATAATGCATCTGGGTAAAATGGATAAATGGATAAACATCTGCGCGCACGATAAAATTTCCGCTAAGCGTTTCAAGTACAAAGCAGGGATCATTCATTTTCAATCAATTAAAATGTTGTTCTGAATATAAAAAGGCTGTTGTTGGATGTTGAACAACAATCAATTAATCAACCGATCAACTTGAAACATCACACTAAAAATATATATATTGCATTTTAATTGCGATAGGTAAAATGGACCAACAGATTCTAATTCTCTACGCTGGTATCAGTTCAACACTTTGCAAAGCTAATTTATGCAAACATTACAGGGACAAATATATTGCAAAAATGTGCAACAGTAGTTCAGATTTTACAAAAATTCAAACGTGTATATTTTGTTACTATGAACTACATGTATTATTATTGAGTATTTTCATCCTGGCGGGTCAAATTATTGTTTGTTTAGGACCTCAAATAAGAATTATTGAATAAAAAATATTAAGCAATCGATATATTTCAGTTGACGTATTGTGACTACGTTAGAATTAAACAAAAACATTTGTAATAAAACCACAGCGATTTAGATCTGGTACACGGAAAAATAATTCATAGTTGTTAAAGCCATTCTTGGCACCTCTAGATTTTGAACTTTCGTCGGTTGCTTTTTTATGTGTAGCTAGGTGTTATAGAAATTCACTCAATTTCTTTTATTTACATACTTCAGTTAGTTTTGTGTTCGCTTCGCCTTTTTCTTTGTTTCGAATTTGATTTTTTCGTTTTGCACTATTAATGACGGACCTCTTACGCTGGTATTCTTTTCTGGATATAATTAAGCATTGTTGAATATTTTGTTGTACATTTATCATATTTTCTAGTGTTTTGTTGATTCATTTGTCTATTATTTCCAGCCTTTTACAATGTACAAAACTTACATCAGCAAGAAACAAGATGTAAATTATGATAATTTCATTTGTGCTTATTTGGAAAATGTATTGTTGTTTTGGTATTCTTGAAGATATAGAATGTTATTTAATAAAATATGTAATGAAACAAAACAATTTACATATTACCACATCAAGACATTTCAATCCATTAGAGATGGGAATTATGTCTTATGTTAATCATTTTTGTATGGAAGACCTTGAATACGGAAAAAAATAGCTTTTAAGGAAAATCTTAGATCAGTACATGTCTGGAAATTGGTTAATACGTAGGAGTTTGGGTGAAACTACTATAGAGGTGAAATTTCTGCCATTATAAAGAAAAAGTAAGATAGAACGAAAGAGTCGTTAAAAATGGAGATAAGTCAACATTTACTGAAACCTTGAGAGAAAAAACCAAGACAAACACGATATTAAACTAATAAAAAACAGTTTTCTATATAAATGACCTTGCTTACAAATATACAAACAACCAGAACAATGTCTTACAGTACATCATTTTATTTCTGAGCTAACTGAACTTGCCATATTGGCAAGTGCACAACTAATTAAACTTGTGTCATCGTACGGAATACCGATGATTAAAGATCACATAAAAAATAAAGCTGTTTAGTCCTATATTGTAATTGTAAGGGCTCATTTATACTACAAAAGCGATCGTCGCGCGATAGCCGCGAAAATCGCTGGGTGTGTCCTCTTGTCGTGGTTTGTTTATACGTTTAATCTCAGCGAAAATCGTGCGGTAGTCGCGCGATGTTTGCGCGACAGTCGCGAGATTTCGCGCTTCGGTCGCGCGATGAAGTATAAATGAGCCCTAATGGGTAGATATAATTTAAAGGTATCAACGCCATTTTTTTTATCTTGAATACTATTTTGTTTGTAACTGGTCCTAGTGTACTTTTTTGTCATCATAGCGGTCCAAAAATCAAAGAAAAATACATCTGGTCAAATTTATTACATTCAGTTAGTGTATCTATATACTATTTGTTGAAAGCAGATATAGGCAAAATCTAACAATGTGATCCAGGAAAAATCCAAAAAATGCTAGAAAACAAAGTTATTTTATTATGATGTTATCGAATATGTATTGGCACGATGGCCAAGCAGAAAAGGTAGTTGATTATAACTTATCCAAATACAAAAACAAACGTAAAGACTTGATGACAAAATGCGATTTAAAAATTTCAGGTGATCAGTTTTTTTTTAGTTCCTTGCCCAATGTAAATTACTATTTTTTATATTTGTTTCATTTAGTTGAGGACTGTATACTTTATAACATGCAAACTCATATGTTTAACTATTTGACTGACATGTTCTTGAAAGTCGAGTTTATCCGAAGTCAAATAGACTGATCCAAAAAGCCAACACTCGTCCTCGTAAAACGCATTGCGCAATGTCAGCGTCATCGTTACGTATTTATCAATGAAACTCATAAAAACGATGACGTTTCCAGAATGCTGTTGCATTTCTGAAACTGTCCTTTACCCAAACCTTAAAAGGATTAAGGTGAAGTAGTAGTAATCTAGCAGAAAGGAATTAGCGGAAATTGCTTTGTTGACGTCATCGTTTTCCCGAGGTCCTCGATGCTAGCCGGACATCCACAGAATTTCAATGATTGTTTAATGTTATATTTAGTAATACTTGTGAAAAAAAACATTAATAAAAAGTAATTGGTGATTAAGTTTAATTTTGCAACACAAGTCTAAACGTTCAACCATGTGCACAAAATTTGAGCTTTTTATGCAAAACCCTTTTTTATCTTTCATGATGGCTGATCTCTCGACAAACATTCAATATTAGATATTAGCGCTTCAATATCATTAAAAAAAGATACAAGAAAATCAAACGATCTTTACGATATACTGCATAGCAGATATCTAAGATAGAATGAAATTTGGCAGAGAGTCAACCTTGGTTTCAAGCAAACGAAGTCTTTTGTAGTAATGACTCAAAGTCTATGCATTTTTTAACAGACTGGTATAAATTCTGCGAAGAACCACTTTTTATTGGTTATAACTATCGATATCCATCGGGTATAAACTTAAAAACAATGAGAAAACCTTATAATTGACATATGGAACAACTTTGAACTTTGATTATTAAAAAGTATTTTAAGACAATTTCTTACAAAAAAAAAAAAAAATGAAAAGTATGTCCAAATCTTACATGTGTTTAAAACAAATATTTCTAAGCCACTGCGGCTAAAGCGCCTTTGACTTTAAAGGAGGCGTTAAACTATCTGTTTTTCTTAATTGCAAAATTATATTGTATGATAGATTCAATGTTTAAAAAATGATATCAATATCACCTCAAAGTGCCAATTATGCTTAAATGTCAATCATTCAATTAATAGGATGACATATTGCAGAGGAAATATGTTTCTTCAAGTGTTAGAAAATTAAAATAAATAATAAAACTTAATATCACTTCAAAGAAATTGGCGGATGTAACAGATAAAAATGAGATAGATTACACAAATAAATATATAACATGATGCATTTAAACACGAATGGAGATTAACCTTCTGAAATTAATTACCAAAGCTCACTTTTATAATACTCATCGTTCATAAATATTTTGTAACGGTGTTTTTTTACAAATCGTTGCACAAATGATAATGAAATGTTTGATGTTGTGGTTTGTGTGAATTTGATGATATCTATTACAATATTGCGTTAATTTTATTTAATAACAAAACCTATTGGAACTGTGTCTTTTCTTAATTTTTCAAAAAAGTAATTTTCTGCATTGAGGGTTGTGTCTCAAGCACAGATTGGAAATGGCTTATCTTGCCCTTAATTCAATTTCAAGCACTGAACATTAAATTTTCTGCATGACTCAGATTGATTATTGTTAACAGGAAACTAATTTCTATTGTAGTTTATTAAAGTAAACGTGCCAGTAAAATTTTATTCTGAAAAACAAAAATAGGATGGATGTTTCTGTCAAACTTTGTTGCATTTATTAAAATTCTAAATCACTGAAAATACCAAAAGACTTCGAAAAGTATTGCATTTAGCAGTTATTCCTGCCGTCTGATTTGGCTTCCTATTTCGATTTGTTTGGGTCTGATTGCTTCATTTGCTATATTAAGATCTTTGACTTTCTATGTTTCGGTTTTAATGCTACTGATTAGAGGTTACTCCTTGAAATGTACAAATTCAAACTTTTGGGCTTCATAAAGTATCGCACTATGTAGTTGTCCCTAATGTCGGATTTTGCTTCCCGTTTCGATTTGTTTGGATTTGAGTGCTCCTGTTGTTATATTTCAGATCTTTGACTTCCTGTGTTTCGTTTCTAATGTTACTGATTAGATGGTATTCCTTGAAATGTAGAAATTTTCCATATTTATTGAACATTGTTAATTTTGCACTAAAGTCATCCTAATATTTAACGGTTATCGTCACAGCATTATTGTTAAATTTTTAAATAGAATAATATTTGCACTAATACTGGCTTTCTTGTAAGTAGCTTAATACTGTACTAAACTCTTAGTATAAGCTATATCATTTACTTTTTCTGTCTATATATTTTTGGCACTATCCCATGTTTTCTTTGACTTTTTTATATCTAAACATTGAATCCAGTATAATTGTTTTCATTGATACTTTGTTAAGTAAAACCACGTTTCAAACTAGCAGACAGCAACTGTGAGTGCTCTTTCGATGTCGTTACTTTGCTTATTATGTATTGCATTTGTTGTTGGTTTTCAGTTTCTATCACAAACGTTAAATCCATTTCAACCAACTGATGTTTAGCGTGTGATTCTATTGCTGTTTTGTCAGACATCTGTCTATGGTTAGGGAGGGGGGCTTAGCGCTCACAAATGCCACATACTTTATGTCCCTGTCCCAAGACAGGAACCAGTCGTTCAGTGGTTGTCATTATGTAAATAGTCATGTATTGTTATTCGTTCACTATTTGCAATAGATTCGGTTGATTGTGGTGTTTTATGAATAGTGTCACATTTTGTTTTTTTGTGGGCATATATAACTTTTATTCAATGTATAACTATTTCATGGTCAAACAATCTACTTCTCCTATTTCTATGCAATTCCATCAAGGTCAGTGATGGATATTAGAACCATGACCTTTTTTACGCATTAAGGTCTTTTTTTATCATGAAAATTTACAACATCCCGTTATCATATTGTATAATTTATTTTCTCATATACAATAAAACTAATTTCCGTTTTCCTCTGAATCCGTATGGAATTGCCAAAACGACATAAGCCTGAAATCAAAATAAATTTCTATTTGCTTTTTTGTCTGTCATAGTAACCAACAAGACGCGAGTGTTATGGGATGACAATGCACGATGAACTGTTACCTGCTTAACAGAAAATGGTATATTCAACAAAATGGCCTCCACCGGAAGCAATGGTTTGAATTTTTTGTATTTAAGGTACATTATTATCAAATCAAATATATACCAGAAATAAATAAAAATAATCACAATTGTTTAGAATATGATTATTCAAATTTGTTTGAATAATGTGGTGTAATATATTTGTCTGAAACACACATATTTCAGTATCTTATTAAATCAATTAAAATGGTATTCCGTCGATAAATTTAAGGATTATCTGTTCTTCCTAAAAGAAAATTTAGATTCGTGTTTTTTGGCAATTTATAAATCTGAGCTTTCTTAAAAGAAAAAAAAACTAAATGTTTAATTTTTTTTGTTAAATGATAAAATGAACGTTTAATGAAAAGCTGTTTAGAACCATCCAGAGTATGTCACATTTTTATACTTCATCTGTAGCATGAAGAATTAAAGCCAGTGTATAGTCACAATCGATATTAGTCACAACCGATATAGAAACAGATTTGTATTCATGACAGTGGGAAGATATCCATTGTCATTTGCGAAATGTATATTTCGTACTGGTCAACATAATCAGGATGGCAACCGAAAAACTTCCGGAGTGATGACTCTAATCTTTTTTCTTGGAAACCCTTGGCTCAGTAGCTTTCTTGTCAGCCGCAAACATCTGTTAATAAAATCCTAACAGGAAGCACAAGCCTTTGAGTAGAGTATCAACGAGAAATATTCACTCCGTATGCATGTGCGGCTGGAATGTTGCTAGACATGAACGGAAAATCAATGTCATCTCTCTTGTAAAGTTTTGTTCTTAACCCGCCCTTACTGTCAATTTCTAGGTGTAAGTCTAGGTAAGAAGCAG
>JARWCS010364759.1:0-10488 GCA_034783895.1 Geukensia demissa | reverse complement strand
TGTTGTGTGTTTGTCTTTCGTTTCATTTTGTTGGCCATGGTCTTGTCTGTCCTCGACTTGACGATTTCTGTCTGCCCATTTGGTATCTTCGAATTCCTTAATCAAAGTTCTTATTTCTCTAATAAACAGTCCACTTGCATTAGTACACAAGTGATATATATATTTATTGGTAGACTCCAGTAGCAATACCTGTTGATACAGTGGCAATACCTATTGGTGCATTGATAAGCAACAATTCCTACAAATTGCTTCACTATTGACACACATATTGCTTATAATAATGAGGTTATATTTCCATGTTGCCCTTTCTTAGTGCAATGTATCAAAATACACTGTTTTCTGGCATTCATGCGTTTTATATTTGGATCATTTCTGAAATTTCCAAACATGTTATGACATGTATATTCCTAACCCTTTCAACTGAGGACCATTTTCACTTCCATGTTTGAAAACATTTCCAGCACTTCTTCAAGTCCAGCCATTAAATCAAAAGCTCTCTTGTACAAGCCAATCATAAGCTAGCCTATCATAGGTCAGCTTGCAAGTTCTTAAAGACTATAATTATAGGAGAATAAATTAGCCTGGGAGATTAAATTTAAATTAGTTTGATCATTCTTTGTTACAAACAAACTTCTTCAGGAATTAGTCCTTTTTTTTTCAGAATCAGCCAATTAATAATCAAAGATAATGCAAGGGCAGGATAAGAGCCGGGTCCCATGGACAAGTGCGGACACAGGACCCATGACATTGTGAGGATGGATAAAAGCAATGTTTGATAAAAAAAAACCATCATCATTTGACAATATAATGCATTGTCCTTCAAGCTTTAATTTACCTACAGCAAATTAATTTATCCAGGTTTAAGAAGACAAAGACCTCATTAATATTATTGCAATGTCTTTCCTCACTTTTCAACAAGGCAATCAATCAAGCACCGAGGAGACATTATCTTTTGGCAAATATCGTGTCATTTGGCACAGACAGTAGCAACAAATATGAACACGTAATGAATTTGTCAGATCTAGTGATGGCAGATACAAGACAGAAAAATGTGATTAATTACAACTTTTAATTAATAACAACTAATTATTACTAAGCAATAAGAATACACTAAAATATGAACAATAAACAAGTAATATTCTGGTAGATGAACCTACATAGCCAGGTACCCAATCATGTCAAATAGCAGTTTTTTTAGTGTGTATAAAAGTAGTTTTGAAAGCTCTACATCTGTGTAACTAAATGTTGTTTTGGTTTTAAATAATTTTCAAAAAGTTTCATTTATAGGTGCAATGGTCAGAAAGTGTACTTGTGAGATTGGGTTCCCAGCTAGTACAACTTATAATTTGATATTTTATTACAATGAAGTTCATATTTTAAACCATAAAATTCTTGCTTTTTTGTGTGTAGTGCTATATGACGCTATATTATGCCCTTCAAATATGCCCATATTTGCATTTTCCAAATGTTTTTTTTTTTGTTGAAAGCAAAAATAGATATTTTGAGTTTGTGTTGTTTTTTTGGTACTAATGAACTTTAATTTTGCAAAACAACATATTTAATCAAAAATTTAGAAACGAAGTATACAAGAAGGAGTTAAGGCTTGTTACTTTGTTATTCTTTGAGAGAGAGAGTCTCCAGTTTCAACATGAAGATAGAAAATTCAATGAAAATATGAATATTATTATTATGCCCTTTTTTTAATGAAAATACAATAAAATATGTAAATCTATTGATACCCCTATATTATAATGGAATGTAATATATCAAAATATCAATATTTAATAACGAATAAAATCATGATTTTAAAAATTCCCACTCAAAAGCCTATGTCCAGCAAATTCCTTTAGAATTCATTTAGAATTCCACTTTTTACAGCAATTCATAAATATTACCATATTTAAAAACCATCATTCAACATAAATAATCATATCTCATAAAAATTTATGAATTATAACTCATATAGTATTTCACTTTGAAATATATCATTTTTTAATGAATATATATTTATGAAATCCTTAGCCATCCTCTAATAAATATGTAAATTAAAGGGTCTGTGGACATATAAGATGAGCATAAAGACCTTTAACTTGTAATAGGATGTGTCAAGTAATCCGTCATTTTTACAAGTTTATCCATAAGGAACAAATAGGCTTAAATCCTCAGGGTTACATGGTCAGTGTCCGCATATGTAACAGAATGTGACAAATTACATTGTAGAGACTTTTTGTTGTAAAAAAATTAAAAGTAGTCGATAATCTGTTGTATTTTATGTCCAAACCATTTTGTGATATAAATGGGTACAAGGTCCTCTTAGCAAACTCCGAAAATTTGCCTGACAAATATACTTCAATCCATGAAATTTTTTTATAAAATTAATATTGATTGATTGATTGGTGTTTAACGCCATATAAAATTTATAAATGAAAAGCAAACATTATGTTTTACCATTTTCTGAAAAAAAAATCAGAAAATTTTAATATCATCCTCAATCTGTATTACCTTTTCCTAAAAAAGAAATCTCGTCCGTATTTCTTGATAATGCTGTGTAAATGTAATATTATGTAGATTAAAAGTATAGTTGTATTTGGACCAAAGCAGCAGAGAAAGCAACATGGGCATAAAAAATCAGGGAATCCCCTTACAATTGCAAATGTTCTAAAAAGCAATAGGCCTCCCTTCATTTTATAATATTATACCAACTTTTGTTGGGATTGATTTATTTCTTTTAAGAAATATTGGAAAATGACCCTATCTTGACAGGTAATGATAGTTTTCCCTTAAATGAAAAGTAATTTTGGTATGCAAAATAGTGATTTTAAAATTGAAACATCTGTATTTCACGTACTGAATGTTTTACATATTTAATTTTACAAGTTTTATTTAACAGTTGGATGGTTGAGATAGGATACTAAGCAAGGCCCTTTCACAGTTTAAGTGATCCTGTATTCATCAAATCTCAGTTACAATGTGTGACAAATAGAGAATCTTAAATTGTTAGCCTTTGATAATCATATTTTCCTGAATTGATTTACCAGTAGTAAAACATTCAAATTTCAAGCGTTGACGAGAAATTTGAATGTTTAAGGTATTGAGATTGAAGAAAATGATTATCAATGATTTGACAATGTTAAAGTTTGTTTCTCAATTTCTTTAACAAAGCATTATTGTCTGTTGTCTGCAAGTATATTACTTGTATAAAAAAAATTGAAATAAAAAACCCTATATGTTGCCAATGCTTACCTACCATTGTAAATTTAATAAACTCAAAATAAAAAGCCAATTGATGTTTTATTTGTTAATAAAAATTGTGTCCCTGTAAGAATGCGGGTAATAATTGTCATATAAAAAGGAAATACATTTGTACTGAAATTAACATTTTCTAATCTGAGTGACAGTTTTTAAAAGTGAAAAAAAATTCAATCTTTCTTCTTGTTTGATATATGAAAAACCACAGAAATCCAATGTGGACATTTATGACCTTATTATCATATTTATGTAAATGGTTCAAAAATTATTTTTATGCCTTGTAACTTTATGAAATAAATTTGTCAGTAAAGTATGTTTTCTTTCTTCAGGGCTGGTAAGTATACCATTAACATAGGTCAAATTAGGCTTTAAAATATAAGTAAAACCATAATAATTCTATTAATAAATAAATTTTATATGCAAATGCAGTTATTATCTATAAATAGAAACATGATAAAAAATACAGAAAATCTGTCCAAGGAAGTAATCATATGACGAGACACGGTACAACTCACCCCGATAATGACTCAGACCAAATATCAAATCAATCGAATATATACAAGCCTAAAATTTTTTTTAGGAAAAGCATGGTAATTCAATCAATGTCACTGCAAACCGAAAGTAGACTAGACATAAGACAGACACACCTACTACTTACCCTGATAAACTTCAAAACTAATATCAAATCAATTGGACATACACAAGACAAGAAATCTTCAACAAAAATTGTCCGATGTAAGAACAAGGTAAAACTTGATGCCCTAGTTGCCTAAAGGCAGGGGCATAAAAAGAACATGAACTGAGATGGTTTGCAAATGAAATATAGAAATGGGCGATTTAGGAGGAGTTGCACTTTCAAGACATGTAGTCATAAAGAATGATTGATAGTGGTGGTTGATGGTGTTTCACGTCCTACACAGCAAATTAATGCTCTCAGTCGGACGGTAGAATGATTGAAAGACAAGGTATTCTTTTATACCCCTTTTAATTTTTTATGCAGGTGTGGGGCTATAATTATTTATATATGGATTTATTGATTAGAATTACAGCTCACTCTCAAAATAAAATTTTTACTCAGTCTTTGTGTTTGTTCACATTATGCTCCTTTTGAACAAGTACTACAGCTGATAGAAACCATTACCTCATTTTGACTGCTTATAACAAGAAACAGACTGCATCCATATTACATAAAAATCTTTTGTTTTCTTGTACACAAGCAATTTAAACATAACATGTTACACATAAACAACAAGCTTGAACACAGATTCAAAATTTGCAGAAGCTGTGGAAAAACATTTATTTCCTTAAAATTCGACCAAGATCATGACCCTGTTTTGTCAAATCTAAGGCATCATCTTTGTAGATTACTGTGAATCACCCCTGCCCAATTCAATGTGCACTTATGATAACATAAAAATAAACTTTGCTATCTATCTATCCTAATTTTGTTTAACATGACCATTAAAGGAATTTTTTTAAATGTTTGCAAGTAGAAGAAATAAGAATAATCAGTGTGCTATTAAAAATAAAAATTGATATCATTATATGAAGGTAGTAAAACCTTTTTGTGGCACTTTGGTATCACATTTTTATTATGTGGAAATTCAGGGTTACACTTAACAGGATTTGGGATTGGCACTTTAATGTTTTCAGGAATTCAAATTGAGAGATTTATTTTTTGTTGATTTGGGATTTGATATTGATATTTTCTCTGGATTCAAGGATCAGACTAAATACTTCCAACCATCATATATCTATAGTCATATAACATAATTATTCTCTGCCAATATATTGGAAATAATTGCTACTCCTCAGAAACATTTTGTTTAAAAAAAATTCCATCTCAGAGAGTAAATCAGGTACATTGTTTTAGAAAACGGTTCAAAGAAACATAAGTAATTGCAAAACATTGAGTAAATTTCGAAGTATGTGAACACAAAACTTTTTAAAAGATGTACTTGTTTTGTCTTCGTTTGTTCATAATGCATACTTCCAAGTAAAAATCATAATCACGTACACATGGAGAACCATACATTTCTCACAATAGGATCCTTATGACATAGTTCATGCTTCCATCAAAGTATTCCAAAACAGTTGATTGTACATAATGTACTAAAATAATACAACATTAAATCTAGATAAGTTTTTTATCATCTTCTTGTTTTGAGAGAGAGGGCTTTTTGTCTGTGTTTGGCCTGGACTTGCTGGAAATGTTGAAGGAGATCTTGGAAATTGATGTTTGATACAAATGGCCGCTGTTCTGTGGTTGACTTTGGCCTCTGTCTGAAATACACAATAAAAATATGTAATTAAATGTTAGTTACAATTCTTGGGCAGAAATTCACTTATTCTGCATGGGACTTGCATCAGATAAAAAAAATGAAGATACCTCACTCATCCACCAAACCTGTTCAAAAAGTTTGGAACTGCACCTGGTCTTGTAAATTAACCAGGGGTGTACTGCTTCAGAAATTTAATTTCTACATCATATTCATCAAGTCTTTTATTTTTGGTAATCAGTACAACAGTGAAGATACGGTAGCTCCACTGCTCCACTCATTCACCACCCCTGTTTGGAACTGTTCCTGGACTTGAAAATGAGCCAGAACCCTGTGTAATATGGAATTATGTGTAGTATGGAACCCTATGTAGTATAGAACCCTGTGTAGTATGGAATCCTGTGTAATATGGAACCCTGTGTTATATGGAAGCCACTGTTATATGGAATCCCCAGTAGTATGCATGGAGTACTGTGTAGTATAGAACCCTGTGTAATATGAAATTCTGTGTAGTATGAAACCTTGTTTAGTATGGAAATGGAATCCTGTGTAATATGTGTATTATCTGTGTATTATGGAAGACCCTGTGTAGTGTGTAACCCAGTGTAATATGGAAACCTCTGTAAACTGAGCAGTGATCTATGCTATAAAATGGCATGTAAACGTGACCTCCCTGAACCAACCACCAATCTAAACTGACCAAAATTCTCTGTATTGAGAGGTGTTTTGTTTTAGTAAATTCCACAATATTTTTTTTCTTGTTAAGATACTTAAATTGTAAACCACAGTTAAGCTATTTAACACATTTCTGAGATATATACAGTAATAGTCATATTAAACAGAGACTTCCTTACATGTAAAGATTTACTATACTTAGGAACTGCATTTAAGTAGCTGATAAGTGGTAAAATACTACCAGGCCCTAAGATTACCCTCATGACCAGCTTTATTTCTTCCTGTTGGCTAAATGTCAATTAGAATTTTACGAAACATAACAGAAATGTTAGATTTTTCAATTTTCTGAAATTAAATTGTACATGAACAAGATCGGAAAGAAGAAATCACAAAACCAGAGGCTCCCAGGAGCCTGTGCTCGCTCACCTGGCTTAGAGCTGCCGAATCAAACTTAATGTGAACAAAGATTTAACACATTGCTTGATAATTGTCTGCTTGTTTTTTAACATAATAGTAGTCCAATACTGGTTTCTGAAAGGAAGATGAAAATAAGAAATTCCCATAGGGTCCAATTTTAAAATAAATTTCCTCATGGTGGCCATTTTAAATTTCCGATCAGCAAACGATTCACAAGTTAAGTAAAAGACCATCTAACAATCATTTCTGCTAAGTAACAATTATATCCACTTAGTAGTTTCTGAGAAGAAGATGTTTAAAATTTGGACCAATCAGAACACATAATTGGCACTGGCAGCCACGTTGAATTTCCGATTGGCACCAATTTCACAAATCTGGCAAAGGACCACCTGCTTAACATTTCTGCAAAGTTGGGTTGAAATCTGTTCAGTGGATTCAGAGAAGAAAACGAAAATGTTAAATTCCACTAATTTCACAAATCTGGTAAAGGACCACCTGCCTAACATTTCTGCCAAGTTTGGTTGAAATCTGTTCAGTGTTCTCAGAGAAGAAGATCAAAATGTGAAAAGTTAACAGACGACGACGACGACGGACGCAAAGTGATGACAAAAGCTCACATGGCCCTGTGGGCCAGGTGAGCTAAAATGTGTTCAATTCTCCGTACGTGGTTTTCCCCTACTAACTGGACTGGTCAATTGTACAAATATGGTTTCTGCTGATTGGATAATATAAAGTATTAACCCATGTCCTGAACTTTAACCCCTGGTATTAGCTGAAAACACATGTATCAGTAGACACAACAAAGTGAAAAATTATCATTATCTTATTTGTGCTAGACATGGAATTTTTCATCGCCTTATTTGTTATAATCAAAATACATATAAGTCCGCACAGCTATTAACAAATGAGAATATATGAAACAAAAGATTTTATTTAAATACGGGAGAGTATGAAATGCACTTGATTATTTTAAATTAAAAATTCACAAATTTATATAATGTTTTTACTATAATAGTAAAATTTTGTTAATCTCTGTCTCAACTTTGTGTAGGGTAGAACTAGCCCTGAATTTCATCGATCTAATATTTTCCCGCAGTAATTTTTAGATTGGGACAATTGCATGAATTTTTGTTTGGAAAAAGAAAGTTTTGCATTTCGAAGGTAACGTATTAGTTCTGCAGCTGGTAAATAAGCAAATCGCTGAAATTTGATTGTCCAACAATTGTGAAAATTTTCTTTGAATTAAGTTTCAGTTTAAGATATTGATTCTATGAAGTAATATTTAAAATTTTTTTTTTCATCTATTGCTATAGGTCAGCATTCATATGCAAATTTGATGTCCACTTGCCCGCCAAAATATGATGGACAGTTCATTGTCGTTTTATGAATGGAATTTCAGGTGTGAAATCTACAAGTAGCTTTTTAAGGGTTTTTGTCAAATATAACAGTTTAAAATATCTTAGCTGAAGTTTTGAATAAAGCATACAGTTTATCATATGTTTAACTCAGAAACTATGTCTCCATGTATAAAGGGAGAATTTGTTGATATGCTTTCACCCAACCATATGTATTGCCCACCAAGTTACTTGATTGTATTCTTTGTCCATTTATCTATGTTTTTGTTGTTTTTGGGTCTTTAAACCTTTTTTAGTCATATTGTGGTTGTCTGTTTTATTTTGAATGTTGGAGAGTCTGAGGAGAAACACCAACCCCAGGTGATTAACTGACAAACTGTATAAGGGCTGTTTCATTTACTGGTACACATACAAAACATCTTTTGTTTGGTCCATGAGTGTACATAGAATTTCATATAATTGACTGATCTTCATATTTTTGGCTCCTAGGATGTCTGATGAAAATAAATCTAGACAAGCATTTTACACACACAGTTAAATTTGGCTTTTGAATATTTACTTTAAATGTATGCAAGATGTGGATGGTATCATTTCAGCATATATTTCATATTCTTTCTTATAAATATTATTATATAGTATTTCTCTTGTGTTGTCTGAAGGTCATACAAAGCTTACCTGTGCTTGAGTTTATTTTTATTTTTTTTGGTACTTGAATGCATGTTGGAAAGATACAGTTTACATCTTTCCAAAAAACGGGTTGCGTTTAACTCGCATCGCAAGTGATAAGGTTTATCAGTTACCTGCCCAAGGTCGGTGGTTCTCTCCGGCTTCCTCCACCAGTAAAACTGACCGCCGCGATATGACTGAAATATTGTTCAAGTGGCGTTAAACCCCAATCAAACAAACAAAACATCTTTCCAACATTGTAATTGCTCTTTATCTTTATATTTGGCCTACCAGCCTTCATTATATAAAGAACTGTATTATTTATTTGGTCTATGAATGAAACTTGAAATTCATAAAGTTTGACTGATTTTTCTATTTTTGGTCCCTAGCATGTCTGATGAAGGTAAATCCAGAAAAGAGCTGTACACACAGTTAAATTTTGCTTTTGAATATTTGTTATAAACATATGTAAATGAATTGTGTCACTCTGGCATATATTCCATATTCTTTCTTTTCAATAAGTTGCACAGGGAAGACTTGAAATTGGAGTAACCACCCACAGAGGGGAACTGCAACACTATTTGTTGCAGTATTTAATTATGGGTTTTAAAGATAACATCCACCTTGGGCTTTTAAATGCATTCCCTGGGTGCAATGAATGTTTAAATGGAAGCACCCTACTTGTGTTAACATTTTTGTTACTATTTAAAAATGTTATCTGTTCTAACAACAGTGTTTTCATGAAGAGCCGGAAGCAGGTAAATTTTGCCAGGTAATGTCGTAATTTTTTTTGTTATTTCATTTTTGGACAACAAAAAATAAATAGGTTCATGTACATTCTTTACACCTATTCCAATAAAACTTCCTGCTATTTAAAAACTTACTGAAAACACTGAACAAACCCTTTAGAAAGTTGTATTCCTTAGACTTACTGAATTATCAGTTGGACTTTGTTGTGGTTGTTTAAACAGTTCAAACATCAATTCATCTCTGGCAGATTCTAAATCTGTTAAACTGTAAATAGATATATTTAACTATTTAGTGGCATTCTAATGATCAAATCAAATAGAAAATCAGTTAATCTGACATCTTATGTCTAATTGTGAATGAACATAATTAATCATTGGTTTAATTTACTGACATTGTTTTGTTATTGAGACCGCTCTGTCCAAAACACAATATGGATGACAACAATAATGACATCTCTAAATAGGACAGTTTTCAGGAATATGAAATCTACACTTATCCAGGAAAACGGCACAGTCAGCAGTTTGGAAATTTTATATGTTACCTAAACACAACTCAGTTTTTCAAATAGCCAATTAAAAAATCAGTCGTCAATTATTCAAGGTAAACTGATAGTAACTTAATGATAAGTTAAAAAATTCATCCATTTGAACTTATATAGGGAGTTTAATTTTGAGGCAGTAGTGTCATACATGTAAATTTTAATTGATTGATTAATCAAATGTTGCTTAATGTCCAGTGGCAAATATTTCAGTCATATTCACGACAAGAGGATATTATTGAGTACTTTGTACTAGATCTACAGGCTGAATAATTTTTTTAATGTGTTAGCTCATGAAAAGCAGCTGTCACATGAAGGAATGCCACTTTACTTGACACATTGTTCTGACTCTGGGCTGACCAGTCTTTGCTCTTACTCCTAAAAGAGATAAAATAAAGAGAAACTGCAAATACCAATATTAATGTCTTTGGTTTGACCTTCTGCACTTAAACCATTACACCATCGAGGTAGTCCGTAAAGGAGAAGGTCCAGTAAGGCTCCTTTTCGGCCCAGAAATTTACACATCATAAAGATCTTAGTATAATATTTATAAATAATA
>JARWCS010364748.1:0-10488 GCA_034783895.1 Geukensia demissa | reverse complement strand
GTAAGGTACTGCACAACGCAAGAATTATTATAACATTGAAAAATCCGGCTTTAATGCGGTTTCCGCATATCTCTTGTAGATATTAAGATGATGTTTTAGCTTTTATAAATATTCCAGAGATTCAAAAATATGCAGAAGAAATTTATCTATAGAACTTACCTTGAATAAATCTAATATCATTAATGATCATACTCTCTTTTTAGATTTAGATTGAAAAATTGAACAGGATTGTTTATGCACTAAAAAGGGAGGATTTTTCTTTTCCTATAGCTAACTTTCTGATTCTTGATGGGGACGTGTATTTAGCTGTAGGGTTTACATTTCACAACTAGTTCCGTTTGCTCATGTTTGCACTAAAGTTTCTGACTTTAATGATCATATCACAATCTACATCTGACTGATAAACTTTTGCAGCAGGGATACAGATATAAGAAGCTTCTCAAGACTTTTACAAAAATTTATAACCATCACAAAGATTTAATACAAAAATATGGCTGTAAATGCAGAGTTTTGATATGACAAGGGATATCACATCCTACATTCTATGAAAACAATACATATAAAGCTTACAAATTAAAAAAAGATCCCTTTAATCTCACTGTTCCATTAAATAAACTTATCTACAAGGGTATAAGTTCAACAATGTTGTTAAGACATTAAAACTATTTTTTGTTAGTACAGATATTAATAAACTTATCACATCATTACACAAATGTTTATACATTGGCATTGTAACCATCTTCAGTGTTTGAAACTCATTTTTTGTCAGGTTGCCATTCGGACCACCAAGCTAAAATTTCAGGTGGTCCAGAATAAAATAAGGTGGTCCGAACCCCGAGGTCTCACAATACGGTTCGACGTTTTCCATTGAACTCAATGTTAAAAAAGCAGTGTTCAAGAACTGGGCCTGAACATATACGGGTACCGATGCATACATGATATACCTCGTTGGAAAGGAAATAAACACAATTTTTAAAATCAGTTGCAAAAATATGGTCACGAGCGTTGACTTTTTTCACAAAATCTGTCTAATTGAATTGTCATGAAAATCCATGTTTTCATCATATGAATATTTTTGGACAAAGGGGACTTTCCATGGCCTGTTTACTGATATTAACGTGACGCCGAGGGTACTCCAATAGTCCCCCTGCTTCGTAGAGGCGAACTAAAAATTCGACACTATCTATGAAATATAAACACACTAAATTGATATCATGAAAGTAAACTAAGCGCACAGGACAATTGTGTAATTAACACAATTAGTTGCTCTTTATTTAGACATTTGCAGTAAAACATAACACATTTCCCTCATAGTAAATATATTAACCAGAGGCACAAAGTTGACCTTGTGACCATTCAACAAAGTTTTCTTCCAATTAAGCAAGTAGTGTCCGATGTTCCACTAAGTTTGACTGTAGCTGCCATGTTGGTTGGCAAGTGGGATCATCAAATATAATTTTGAAAGGGAAAAGCTTAAGAATTATGAAACCAAAGTTTGGTTCCAATCAAGCAAATAGTTCCAGACAAGAAGATTTTTTAAATGAATCCCCATCTGGTTCTAGGTTAAATTAAGTTTGGCTGTAGTGGCCATCTTGGTTAGCGGGTGGGGTCACTGGATACAATTCTGTGAGGGACCCACCTAAGGGTCATTCCACCAAAGTTTGGTTCCAACTTAGCAAGTAGTTCCAGGCGAGAAGATTTTTCAATGAATTTCCCATAGGGTTCTATGTTAAAGTAAGTTCTGCAGAGGCGGTCATCTTGGTTGGTTGGTGGGGTCATAGGATACAATTCTGAAAGGGACCCACCTAAGACCCATTCCACCTAAGTTTGGTACCTAATGAGTAAGTCGATCGTTCTAAATGAGAAAATTTTTCAATGAATTCTCCATAGGGTCCTATGTTAAACTAAACTCAGCTAAGGTTGCTATTTTGGTTGGTGAATGGATAAAATTCTGAAAGATCACCTAAGGACTGAATAGTCGCCAAAGTTTGGCATAAATTAGCTTGACAGTTTTGGAGATTTTATTACAAACCACTTTTTTTTCTATTTTTAGTAACAGCTGCCATGTTGGTTAGCCGATCAAGACCCTGAATAAAATTCCGAAAGAGGACCATCCAAGGACCATTCCACCGAAGTTTTGTTCAGATTGGCTCTGTGGTTTCATAGAAGAAGATTAAAATGTAAAATGGTGACAAATACTGCACAACAGATGACGGACACAAAATGATGAGAAAAGCTCACATACCCTTTTAGGCCAGGTGAGCTAACGAAAGGGAAGATATGTAGTTAATGTCAAGGAGAACATACAACATCTCTGTAAGAAACAGGAGGAAATAAGGCATTTAACAAAGGTGGAATCCTACTTACTCCAGTGACCAACAAATGTGTTAAAGAAATTTAATATTTTACATATAAATACAAAATATGATACACATGTATATGAGAGACAAATACCAATCTAGGTATGTATTTGCACTCCCTATGATTTAAGGTAAACTATTTATGAACATCATGACTCCTTTACCGTAAATTTAGAAATATAACTTTTGCATTGAAATCTGTTATTCTTGTAAGTACATAATTTAAAAGACAATAAGGTTTATCTTTAAAAAACAAACTTAATTGAATTTGGTGGCCTAAAATTCCAACAAAATACTTTTTTTACAAAATTTGAAGTTTCTGAAAAAAAGTTAAAGGTGTACATTAAAAGGCAAAACAAAAATCCATCAATTCTATTACATCAAATTATTCAAGGTTCGAAGTCAATTATTTTTTGAATAAATGGCTATTATATGTTACTATCTGCATGGATTCTTACAGTTTCAATTAACATGGAAATGCTAAATGAAAATCAAAATCTAAACCTTAAGAAAGTTCACTACTAAGTATCATATTCATGAAATTCTTGAAAATCACCCATTTCATTGGAAAAGAAATTTTTGCTAAGTAACCGTCTCCTTTTACAATATTACATTACACATCTTATTAATCTGCTTGTTTATTTGATTGGGGTTTAATGCATCCTTCAACAATAATTTAGTCTAAACACTGGTTTTTCTTTTATTAAGGAATACTACTGATCTTGTAAATAAGACTAACAATAATCTAAAAAGGTGAGGTGGGCTCTCTGTCGGATGGTCAAAAACATGGTAGTTCTCTGCGGTTCCAGGACAGTACACCTCCTGACTCTACAGATCATGGATTTCTAATTGCACTATCAACTGAGAGCAGGATACCAATGATAATCACTGTTAACAAGAGGCAGTAAATCACCTAACAATCTATTATAGAAGATGAGATTATTTTATCCTGAAAATAGAAAACCTATGATTTTTGTAGAGGACTCATGATCTTATTTCCTTAGATTATGTACTTCCAAGCCTTTTCACTCATTCCAACAATCTTTGAAACTAAGTGTGGTTATTCATTCATTTGAAAAAAGGGTACTGATATGGTTTCATTTTTTGACGGAGGAATTTTGGATGACACAAAAAAGACTTCTGTTGGTTTCATAACTGTACATGACAGTTTAAAAATGTCAACTGTGAAATAATAGCATCCATGCCTTTTATGCTGTTTAAATGTGTTGAATAAACATTCAAAATAAAGAAAAGACCAGATTATCAATATATTAACCTTAATTTTAATGAAATGTATTAACAAAGGTAAATAGCATGTGCACCATGATCCTACCACAGCACACTGGCATGTGAAAGGTAAACAAATGAAACTTTGGGTTAGTGTAGACACAGTATTTTGCTGGATACTTTAATGTGATGGTCACAATAATGTAAAATCTCATCAAAATCGGATACAAAAATTTAATTTAAAGAAAATCTGAAGGTATGCTACTAAAAGCTCTCATTAGGATGAATTGAATACAAAAACCCCTGTCAAATCGGATAAAAACAAAAATTTTTGATCTTTTGCAAAATCAAATTTTTTTAAAACCTTTGACCACTTTTAAAAAACAGTAAATTACTTATAAAATGCTTGGAGTAACTTTTGTTTCATTTGTTATAAGGTATCATTTGAAACAAACACCATCAAAATCCTTTGAGAATTAAAAAAAGTTCAAAAAAGTTACTTTTTTGGACCCAATATATCTAAAGAAAGGTAAGAGATAGTCAAGACACTTGTGGCATTGTATGTTGGCGTTGTTAGGAGAATACAAAGAAAAAAGCCCATTAAAATCAGACAAGAAAAGGAGAATTTATATCAAATAACAGAAAAACCCTTTTTAGTCACTCCCCAAAAAACGGATGGGACTAGATCACTCAAAATCATTACTAACCTTAATCTAGTACAAATTAAAACACCAATGTCCCAAAATATTAAAAGAATCGGTCAACTAGAAAAAAGTTATTGTGTGTAAAACCAACCTTCCACAAACCACAACACAATGCTGATGATGACAGCTTCATGCCATAATATGAACACAATTGGTTACTGTAAAAATGTCCGAGTTTGTTGCAACCAGTTAAATTGTTGTGAAAGAAAAACGGTCTATTGTATTCTCATAAAATAGTGTTTATTTTGTAGATTGAAAAAAGTGCAAGTAATTTGAAATATTAGTTTTTTTATAAATCATGGTGTTTTTTAAGCTGTGCCGACTTTTTAAGTCTTTACGGGGAATAAACATTATAAAACCAGCTGTTGTTTGCCAGAAGTGGCCCTTAGCACGCACCAGCGCGAGATAGGTAGTTACACATTGTCTATATGCTACGTAATAACTAAGTAATTAAACAGGTATGAAATAACCTGTAAAAATGCTTTAAGGCATGCCTGAACGGGATTTTTAAAAGTATTTATTTATCACAATTAGGGGGTCCAAATTAAACAATGTGCGCAATTTTTCAAATTACTTTAAATAGCTCAAATTTCAGGGCTCCTGCGAAAAACAAAGAACCACCCTCAATGTAAAATCACCGTAGAGAAAATTAGGGGCAGATATTACTATGTAAAACAATTTTGCATAGTGTAAAACTTAAACCCTTAACCATGGGAAATTCTTTCTTTTCAATTAAAATTAATCTAAAGATGATAACGCACATATAATTTAATTAAGCCCAAAAATCTTACTGCAGAAAAGTTTAACCTTGAAACAGAGTATAGGATCTTTGGTTCAATTCATAATTTCAACTTTCCTCCTTATAATATGTACCAGCAGTGTCGTGAACAATAAAAATAGACCAGACATTGATGTTTACAGAACTAAACTGCCTTTCTACCATATCGCGGTTCCACATTTTATTTCATCAAAATTGGGCGCAATTTTGAAAAATTTATCACTGCGATACCATAGACAACAACCATAAAATGCATTTCTAAAATAGTACAAATGGTACATTAGATACATTAAAGAGAATGTTCAATCACAAGAATTCCTAGTAACATTATTTCTGTAATAAAACTGCATTGTACGGTACATTAGCTATATCAAAGAGAGTTACTCTTATAACATTATTGACAGCTGATGTTCATTTCTTCTCAAACAT
Organism: Geukensia demissa; assembly: GCA_034783895.1. Lineage (NCBI taxonomy): Eukaryota > Metazoa > Mollusca > Bivalvia > Mytilida > Mytilidae > Geukensia > Geukensia demissa. Next base: position 4,990 of record JARWCS010364748.1, on the reverse strand, counting down.
TTTAATCAAGTCCGATACTTTTTTTCCTGTTTGTTTTTTAGATTGAGTTTCTCCAGATTTTGGAGTTGTCCGGTTTGTTGAGTAATGAGATTGTGCTTCTGAGGTTTCTGGTAAGATCTGTGAGGAACATTCCATTTTTTGAGGTTTACCTTTTGACATTCTTGAAGATGGAGGCTTCAAAACACTTTGATCTGTTACTTCCTCTGTTAATCTGGAGGGAGGTGTTATTTTTCTTTCTTTCATCTGGCCAAAGGATTTAACACAAGCTGAGAAATCAAACTGGTCAGAGGCAGGTCCCTCAATGGAAATGGTCATCAAACTGTTGAGTGTTGACTGGCTTAGTCTGTTCCTCAATATGCTCTTGATTCTGTTCATTGTTGAAAATGACCTTTCGCAGTCAGCAGTGGACATTGGTAAGACTAAGGCAACCATACAAATCTTTGCAAGTGCAGGGTAAATGTCTCTCAGTTTGATGACCCTTTTTAGAACAGCTCTATGTGATTGGTCTTTCATATCACTGGCTATAAGGCACCTGAGTGACTGGAATTCTTCTTTAAGGGTGTGGAAATCACCAACAGTTTGGAAATGGTCAGCTAGTTTCTGAAAGGAAAAAATTAATTAAACAACTAGGTACACAAAATACAAGTCATTCATACAACAAAACAGCATAAAATCAGTGAAAAATCAAATAAAGAAATTCAAGCTGCAGTTCATCAGGTTCTTCATTTTGTTTTTTTTAACAGGTCTGTCAACATCAATTGATTTCTTTCATGCTGTTTCTCTTAAAACTTTTTTCACATATTTTTTTTACTTTTGTTTAGTTACTGTGCAATGTCATCACAGCTGCATGTATATGAAGTAACAGTATAACACTTACTCTGAGTTTCTGATACTGAACCCATTCATGTAGTGATGGGTCATCTTTGTTGATCAGGTCTGGATCAAATACAGAGAAGGCATCCATCAGAGAAGCATCAGGAAACCGGTCATGTAAATTCTGTATTACATTCTGGATAAACTGCTGATAAATCTGAAATATAAAAGAAGAATTAAGCATTTGTCAAAACAATAGAAAATTCATCCTGCATAAACAATATATCATGATATTTCTGATAGTATTAGTATATTTGTACAAAATTTAAACTTTAAAATAATCAAACAATGGTTGTGACCGCCATGACCTCCAGATGTTCTTAACTTCATCTTCATTCTTAATGAAATAACAATGTTTTTTAATATTCATTATTTTATATATATGGTCAGTAAACATGAACTTATAATTACCCCATTCTTGAAAGCAGTGATGTCAGACTCCTGACCTTTGACACCATACTCAGCTAGCTGGTCAAACTGGTTACTCAAGTCAGTCATGCGGGCTGCAGGGTTGTCGATGAGGTGCTGAAGTGTCATCTGCGTTGAGGAAACCAATGGGTCAACAAGGGTGAAGTCTATTGACGTCTTCTGGAAGATCTTGAAGAGATGGTTGAGATGTGGTAGTACGTCAGAAAGCATAGCAATGATACATACAAATGATGAATTCTTTACGAAAGTTGCAAGGCCTGCTGCAGTGGCATCATGACGTTCTGAAGCCTCTCTCTCTTAACTCATGATCAATGCAGGAAGACACTGACGAACAGCTCTTACAGCAAGTTTATGGGACAACCATCTGGTATCTGCTACTTCTTTCAGCTTGACCATTGGATCACCAAGAACAGACTGAAAAAAAAAAACAAATTATACATATGTGACCATTTTGCTATTATTTTCATTTTTGTGATGTAATGTAATAAAGAAAATCTTTGAATAATCATAAATGCATAATAATTGATCTCCTTGTTCTGTTGATGTCTAAAAAAATCACTTCTATTCCCTTCAGTTTCACATCTAGAGCTTTTCAATTGCATTTTCATTATTGCAACATGTCAACATAACAAGTCAAATCCATGAAATAAATAATAAAAAATTTGATATAATATAAATAAGTACCTCAATTTCTTTCAAACCGGACATACGAACAGCTGAATTCCGGTAGTAGTTAAATAACTGGCGCATTTTAGCCTTGAATTTCTGCAGGTATGGAATGTTGTCTGTTGCTTGTCCTGCAGCTAGAGTCAATCTGTGTGCAATGCAGTGGATGTTGATCAGCTCACTGTTGACTGAAGACTTCAGCTGGGTAGCAACCTGTAATAAAAAAACAATTAATATATCCCCATTTATAAACATTAAATAATAATTGATTTCATTTATCAGTACTCATTAACTTATTTTATAATTACAAGTTTGTCATAGCTCCAGACTATTTACTGTTCTCTGTTTTCACTAAAAAGGGGAATCTAATATTTAATTGAAATATTTAAAATATATATCATTCTAGCTATGTACTGATGTCTGAAAAGTCCTTGTTAATTAGTTGTAAATAATGTTTTTATAATCCACAATTACTACCTGGCTGTGAGCAATAATTGCAAAATAAACTAATTAGTCTATTATTTTGACACTTTGTGTCCTTTGATCCTGGTCTTTCTTTGTTCTTCACATGTTATTCATTGCGTGTTATAAATAAAGTTTCCTTTTCATTTCAAATGAACTAAGCTGTTTTACATTTTAATAAATTTTCATGATTTATCAGTTAATTTTTATAAAATTGAAATGATTGAACATCAATTTAAATTTTTATTTAACTATCATGACTATTATTTTAAATAAATCCTTCAATGAGGTGGGTAGCAAAGTAAAAAAAGAGCTTAAATACAGTTATTTTAATTTTTTCAATTTATTTTTTATACAAGGTTTTTTTAAAATGTAAGGCATGTGATGCAACAAATTACACAATATTTTACAAAAGAAATGCATTTAATTACAATTACTTGTAATTCAAAAAATGATGCATTACACATTGCATACAATTACTTTGAAAAATGTAATGCATTACAATGAATTACAATTACACATTTGCATTAACCCATGCCTGGATTGGATGTATCCTTGTTGTAGTAATTTATGCGATGCTCTCTTCAGAAAATCCGAATATTTGGGACAGACACGAAAGCACGGCACGAGAGTATCGAATCAATTGCGAAACATAGACCCCGTAAGCAATGGAAGCAGGAATATTGCCACATAAATATGGGAAGTGTACAATAAGAATGTTGAAGTCATATCGTTTGTCGTAAATCTTAGAAACAAGTTTTCCGTCTTGGTCAACTTCGAGGAAATGCAGGTTTTGTTGTGTCTGTTTATTTCTACTTCGCTGTCACATATTTGGTTGAGATGTTCACTTTACGTAGGATTATTCAATGACAAAACATCATCGATATAGCGAAAGGTAACATTAAAAGATATAAGATCTGGCCAATTTCTTTTTGTTATTTCTCAGGAGTCCGTGAATGAATTCCGCTTCATACGAGTAAAAAAAACACTGAATAATCCTTAATTTGGTGACTATTTTGACAGCATCTACCCCATTGAACTTGAATTAAAGATAATACAGAAACAGAATACCTAGACAAACACCTAGAAATTGACAGTAAGGACGGATTAAGAACAAAACTTTAACACAAACGAGATGACTTCGATTTCCTATTGTAAACTTTCCGTTCATGTGTAGCGAAATTCCAGCCACACCTAATTGTTTATATTTCTCAGTAAATACTCCAGGGCTTGTGCTTCATATCTGTATTTTTTTTATAAAGGGTTACTGCTGACACGAAAGCAACTGAACCAAGGATATCTCGTGGAGAGATTTAGTCATCACTCTGGTCGCTATCATGATCTAGTTGACTGGTTCGAATACCTTTTTCACGAATGACATTGGATATCTTCCCACTATAAATTCGTTTTTTGTAATTGTTTGACTAACATTGATTGTGACTAAAGACCGGCTTTCACTTCTGAGTAACACGACGGATGACTCTAGTGAAGCAGTGGATGCTAACCCTTTCGGAGCACAGGAACTCATTCTTATTTACTTTTTAGTATTAAGATCGTGTTACTCCAGATTTAGTTTTCAGTGAAGTGTGTTTGAACATTGTTGAGCTTTCATTTCATTCTGTTGGCCATAGTCTTTTGGTTATTTTTGTTATTTTATTGTACCCCTCGCCGCCTGGCAAATGATCCAAGTAACCCCATGTAAACAGCCAAACCCTTATATTATTAGGCAGTTTGGCATCATTCAGCCCTGCACAACCTTCCCTTATCACATTGTCAGCAATATAATACTTAACTATAAAAAATGCACACATTGGCAGTCTGGGTTTTAAGACATTGCAAAGTTAAGTTAAAAATATTGCAAATCGGTTGTTTCCTCCAGATATTACTAAATATTATTCAACAAACAAAGTACATTTAAACTTTCATCAGTGATCAAGGTTGAAGTTATTTCAATAAATTTCATCATTAACCTGAACATTTTACTTTGTAGAAAAAATAATACCTTCTTGGTACATCAGACAACTTGCATAGTCAACGTTAAAAAACCACATCTTTTGCATTATAAGAGAGATAAAAAGTTAAGAAACTTTTCTCCTCAATACAAATTACTGATAAAAATGAAATTATTTTTTTAATATGGATATGTTTTATAGGCGAAACTTATCGTTTTATCAGACAACACAAATGAAGCAGTTCTTCTTTTACTATGTCAAATTCAATTATCCCGAGTAAATATTTTCCTACTACAGGCAATGTTCATGTTTTAAGAGTATTTTAAGAAGAAAATGAAACATCTAAATATTTTTCATCGATCGATGCCACTGTACCATATGGATATATCAGAAAACACTTGTAGAATCAAGTTTAAAACTGAAGCACTTCTTTGTTACTATACAGATTTCAATAAGTAAAGGTTAAAGGATGAAGGTAGGTTTTTATTTTAATTAAACAGCTGAGTAATAGAAGGTTATGTCTAAGAAAAAGAGAGACGTAGTCCCGAGGTTTTTTAGACATAACCTTCTGTTTCGAAGCTGTTTAATGAAATAAAAACCGTACTGAA
>JARWCS010364737.1:0-10488 GCA_034783895.1 Geukensia demissa | reverse complement strand
TCCATGTCATTCTACTTCTCCCCTTTTGACTAACCCTTCCGTATTCTATTATTTCCTAATCCTAATTTTTATTACCAAACATTGTTATGGAAACTTGCATAAAATTACCATTTTTCAACATGAGGTGGGAGGATACAAACCCTGAAGTTCCGAAAAGTACAACAAAAAATACCTGGCTTAAAACGTTTTCTAATTAAAATATTTCTTTTAAACAAGATTGTCTTATACGTGTTAAACCATATCGAAATATGAGCGAATATTTCTTGTTAAACGTACTCCCTAAGTGTATATTTAAGAAATTTGTTAAAAGAATCAACAAATTTAATAATGGCAAACTATACAAAAGTCTACAACCGTAACACTATTTATTTCAACGTATATTCACGCGTTTTAAAGTTATTGAAAACGGCGTTTTAAAGTCAAGTTTTCAACGGATAAAATCTTGAAATCTAATTCCACCATTTTATAATAGAAGAATAATAACCTGAGTTGGTAAATCATCTATCTTAATTAAAAACGAACACCAAAGGATATTTCAAATCTGTATTATCAGATATTTCAAAAAGGCATTATTCTGCTTTTCTGGATAGATAACTATTCTATGACTTTCTCTTAGTAAAATATTATTTACGATAGCAAAGACCTTGCATAAAACATACTGGCGATAGAGATGAGTCACTGGAAAATGAAGAGCGTTAAGCATGTTTAGATTTTATGCCATCGGATAAAAAACAATAATAATAAAACAGACACTTGGATTCCATTAACGTCTTAATAGAATAACTGTAAACTCAAGTGTTCTGAAAGTATAGGTAGTTTCATTCTCACGTGCAGCGCATATTTTGGAATCCTTTATTTTTAATGCCGGAAAAGACCAGCTTAAAACTAGTTTTGTGACGACCAGAAAAAATGTTTTACAAACACAAAAAAAAACTTTTACAAATGAGGAGGATGCATTCTCCAAGTTGACTGGTCAATTTAAATGATCAGTCCGTCTTTATCATAACTTGACAGCCATTGGCAATTGTGATAACAACCACTTTGTACCTATTACGATACTGTTAAAAGCTGTGTGAGTTGACATTGTTAACATAAAGATTTCTATCAACATCAGGACGACAGGTGTATAGAGATAATCCGTTCGGTTTTTCATCCAACAGGTAGAACCCTTCGCTGAGTATGTGCCGAGTAAAGAATAGACACTATGTATCTCCGTCCTGGAGCAAATGTTCTATAAAAGGGACATCCAAGGTTGTATGGGATAAATAAATTCAAAATCCGTCCGGAAGGATGACGTTAAAAACTCCCGGGTAAGAAATTGCAACGTTCTAAGCACTTTAAAGACTCTTTGCAACAGCTCATTTTGAGTGGTCAGTATACAAGGCCAAATTTTCCACGCCTATCCAACAAGTAATTTTTCAAGTGGCAGTCTTAAAGTCCCTCCCTTGTCAGTCCCCTACAGTCTAAATACTGGTTTGTTGTTTGTTAACTTGTTTCTGTCCCAAAGTTGAAATGTTGCCCGCTGGATGTTAAGCAGCAATTTTAAATCAATAAGATAAAATATGCGGCAATGCATAATCGTATTATTTTCTACACTGATGATTAGTAATATAAAATTTAGAAATTAAAAAAAAAATAATAATAAAAATATACGAATACAGTTGTAATTAAACATTCAGGCAATTTTTGTTTAACTATGTATAATCAACAGATATATTTTGGAATATTCCAATGTTTACATATATCGACAAATAAAACATATAAAAATTGGAGATTTGGCATGAGTGTCCATGCAACAAACATCCACCAAATTTAAACTTCTACGGGTCCACTTCATGCCTTTATGAATGAACCGGAGTCCATAGCATAACGGTAGCTGTTAAAGGCCCCCAGAATTCAAAATGGGAATCTATTCATAAAACACCACAATCGACTAATTTATTGAAAAAATGGTGAACGAATAAAAATAAATGAATATTTAAACAAAGACAACCACTGCACTACAGGTTTCTGACTAGTCATGTCACAAAATACCACAAAAAAGTCTTTATCTTTGGGTGTATGCAAAAGTCTGGAGAAGAGAGCCTATTTCTATTCTAAAAGCTTTAATTGTTATTGTAAGTGTGTCAAAATATGCCATTTTTACAGTATGAATAATATAATCATAATCATATCAATAATAAAACACAAATTCAAATTAATAGAAATCTTAAACTTTAACCGCTTTTCTGTACAAAATACAAGATAACCAATGTTGAAATAATGATGTTTTACAATAAATCCATGATTGATGTGTTGGGTTAAGAGAACAATGCTTGTTTTTAATTGTGTTTGGATTTAAAACTAGCTGTCAGAGACAGCGAATACTTTTTCTAAGACGGAACAACTGGCTGTCCTTTTTCGAGGACGACACATCTTGTTTTTCCTTGTTTTATTTGTTATTGTCTGCTTACTATGTATCGACTTAAAAGTAAATCGTTTCAATAGGTTTTCAAAGTTTTGTTCTTTGTCGTTTTGACGCAACACTGTCCCAGGTTACACAGAGGGTTGAGTACTCACAAATATGTTTGAATCCGACACATCATACTTTATATGCATGTACCAAGAAAGAAACCTGGATTCAAGTGGATGTTGTAGTTAATATGTTTAAGCGTGCGTTGTGTTACATTGTATACTTTTTGCCAATATTTGTTACATTTTGATATCATTTCATTTCATTTTTGGACCTTTTACTTCTTGCGTGAGGATGTGGATATGTGTCCATATCTGAAGGCCTTAGAGCAACCTGAAGATGTCTGAAATAATTTACCCGTTTTGGATGGCTGTCCCATAGACAATCATACCACATCTCCTTTAACTATATTTGCCAGATCCTGTATTTAATAATGTCCTTATCATGAACTAATACTGATATTCAATTAAGTTTTTCTGAGGTCAATACTAATATTGTTAGCACTACACATTGTTCATGTGAAAATCGCACAACACAGCGTACGTTCTGATTACATTGTGATAGTGCATAAATATCTAATAGATTTTTATCCACTCTCCCAAGATCACAAAAGCAATATTGTTGCATAATATAATGTTAATGCCACACTGATTTACAAATCGTAGGATTTTCTTATTTTGTCTTTCACTACCAAAGTTCTCAAAAATTTCAAGACGTAAACCTTTATTCAGTTGAAAGTACAATTGCGGTAGTCTTCAGGAATGATTTCTTCTGAAAGAAAAAAAACCCAACAAAATTGTAAAAAAGGAAAACTCGACACGATAAATATATGCCCGTGGCCAAAGAAAAAGTAATTAAGTACATATTTAACTTAAAATACCGTTGTTATTGATGTTTTCTGCGAACGGTTTCTGGCTTTCGAACTGGCAAGTAAGAACGTTCTAGTATACTTGCACACATCCAACTCTGCGTTTTTTAGTCCTCTACCAAAACTATATCCAGTATTTCTACCGACCTTAGAAAATTGCCGCCACAGTCAAACTTATGTAAACATGAAACTTTGGTTAAATTGTCCTCAGATTGTATAAGTTAAACAATGCAATGTAACCTATCGGAATACATTTTAAAATCTTCTTTTCATATCTTGCTGTGCAAAGTTAAATCAAACTTGGTCGATTGGTCCATGGATAACACCTTTGGGTTACTGCGTTCGTTCTTCTGGAACACTATCAAACATTGACTAAAATTGGACCTTATGGAATTTTTTATTTTCATTAACTTCTGGGACAAAACGTAGTCAGTTAAAACAAAACAGTGGAATGGTCCTTGAATGACACCCTATTAAAACTGCGTTTGATTTTCAAGAGCGCCATCAATCATGGCCGGTATTTCTGAAATTGGTAAAATATTAACGGTTGTCAATTATCTGAAGCCAAAGAGCCAATGGAAATGACACTCCTTTAAATCGCGTTCTGTTTTCCTAAATACCACTAAATGTGGAAAGAGACAATATATTATTGAACCCTATCAGAATTCGACACTTTCATCAAATTATCAGAGACAACTGAATCTTTGATGGAAATTTTCTTGGATGGCTCATTTAAAAAAAATACGTTCCATTTTCGATATGCTATCCAGTCTGGCCGTCATGACATTCCCGTTAGGAAATTTAATTTTTTCATCAACTGTTGTGACACAATTAGTCAATTTAATTTGAACTTTGGTGGGGTAGTCCTTGAGTGTTCCTTTTTTAAAACTATGTTTAGTTTTACTAAACACAATCTAACATGGCAAACCATGGACGTATTTATGGCATGCTTATTGCTGACTATTTGTCCAAGTTGTATATACTGCTGCTAATTATCAGTTAACCCACCTCGGAAAAACTATGTCCAGGTGCAATTACAGGCTGAAAGAATTGTCAAGTTCAACATTTTGTCAATTTCGAAAGTTTTATAGTTTTTTATTCGTTTCAATCTTAAGGTTGATACACGATTTGCGATTTTCCAATTATGAAAACAATTTTGGAAAAAAACAAACAAATGAGAAAGGAGTATAAAATATTTCACTTAAAATAGCGTTCTTATGTGGTTGCGGTTTGTCATTAATTTCCAAAGTGGCTAATAACATGAATAATGGATTACGAATTTACGTAAAGCGATTGCAGGTTATCTGAGGAGAATTATTTAATTTTTGAAATAAAGAAATAAATAAGATTATTTTGCGATTCACGATTAAATGTATTATCTTTTTATACTTGGGGTTGACATAATAATGCTCCTATTTATTTGGTAAACGTAGCAAAGTTGTTTTGCTGGTCGGCATTGGAAATGAAACAGAACAAAACCTGCCTCCTCGATACTAAATGTCTTTTAAATCTGATAAAAGTAGTTCTGTGTTGAATTCAATGGACTGAATATTATTTGGGAATTTAATATTGATGTTATCTTTAAAGTTACACTAAATTAGCTTTGACATTGTACATAAAGCTACTTTAAAACTTCCTAATGACATTCACCTGTACGATTCAAAGAAAAATGACGACATTCATTGATATTAATATTTTGTGATACACTTATTCAACTATTTAGTAGAGGGATTAACAATAAACTCCCTTAATAACCCCAAAATACTCAGCGAAACATATACTACAAACCTGAACTATGAATTTCAGATAATGTAAATACAACGTTTGATGTTTGTGCGAATTTGGTTAAATGCAACGATTAAAATATCTGGTTTTTAAAATGTGCGGTACGAAACTTAACGACCAGAGAGAGGACTTTGTAAACTTTTCGTTCATGTCTAGCAATATTCCAGTCGCACCTACATAGTGTGTTTATATTTCTCAGTTTATAAGCTTTTCAACGGCATGGGCTTCTCATCAGGATATCTTTGATAGAGGGTTGCTGCTGAGAAGAAATTTACTGAAGGGTTTCTCAATGAAAGATTAAAGTCATCATTCCGGTAATTTTTCGGTCGAAATCATGATTTCGTTTACCGGTACTAAATATCCATTTAACAAATGGCAATGGATATCTACCCACTGTCGTGGCAACCAATCCGTTCCTACAACGGTTGCGACTAATATCTTTTGCGACTATACAGCGGCTTTGGAGGCCAATAGTGGAGCAGGAGTAACCCTTCCGGAGTACCTGAACTGAGCATAGTTTTTGTAGACTCAGTATTACTCAAACTTAAGTGTTTGCGTACTATGTTTGTCTTTCGTTCATTTTTTGTTTTCTGTCTTCTGATTGAACGATTTATGTCTGCATGTTTAGTATCTTTGAATTCTTTATTCAATGGCTAGTACTTGAAGACATGAAAATTGTTACCGTATGAAACAAGACAGGTTTGAAAATATGTGTTTGAGCTACATATAAATAAATGCATGGTTCGCAAAATTTGCTATTTTGTAATCAGCGTTGCCGTTTCTCTTTATTAAAATAACTCACAAATAATAAATAATAACAAATACATTTATTTTAATAGTAACTTCACTTACGTTTGTAGATTACACACTTATAACTTTGGACGGACTCTTGCATATAACAGACAGAGGAAATATTGCCAGCACAGTTTGAAATATTCTTCATTCCCTGAGTTATATTGCATATACGAATGGGAACAAAGTCACAGTATTGTCCAGCGTAACCTAAAATGAATTTGAATGTTGTCAAAAGAGAACTGATATTTATTTTAAAACCGCATCTAATTACGTACCGTTCCATATAAAATTCAAAGTTTTAAGACAAATGCTAGAAAATGCCAGAAATGGATTTTTTAATGATTGTAGTTAAAAAAATTTTTTTTATCATTTATTATCAGAACATTAAAGTTTTCTTCGTCTGTGATTATTATGGCAAAGATTTTTTACTCAAAATGCCCTAAAACAAGGAACTTATAATTTGGCGGATTATTTATTTGGGTATAATCTTTGTCAAATGTTCTCGTTGCAAAGAGATATCCTTTAAAGTTACAACTTAATTTTTGCTATTTTATAAGTCTCAGGTATTTTTTTTTCAAATTCTATCCCCTTTAGACCTTTCTGCCTTTTCCAGACATTTTTAACAAAGGCAGCATTACAGAACAATGTTTTCAAGGGAGATTATTATACGCATACAAAGAAACCACTACAAAAAGCTGTTTTTAAAAGATATATTGCTTATATTTGGAACCAATGTTTGCTATTATTTGTAATCATTCAGTATGCACATTAAAAAACCAAATAGAATTAGAATGAGAAGACAATGATGCATAGATCCTTAATACACAATGTATATAATACTTCGAATTTTAGGTGGAACTGTACTTAAAGATTGTAGACTACACTCTGAAATAGCATTCAATTATATTGAATTGCTATGGTAACAAACAAACCAAACAATATGTTTTATGGCTTTCAGACAATGATGCATTTGTCCAGTCTGGCTTTAAAAATCGTTTAAATTGCAGCTAATAAAATATGTCGAACGATATGCTAGGTTGCTTTGCAATATTATTTTTGTAAACAGTTTTATAGTATAACAGTGGATATACATGACATTGTTTGTTTTCGTTGGATTGTTCAGAGTACATTGTATATAAAAATGTACATTAAAAACAACGTAATTTGATTACACTAATAATTATTATAGATGTTGAATAAATTCGGTGAATTTAGAAATGCTACGTGAAATTCCAAGGAGTAATCTCTAAGTAGGAGCATTAAATCAAAAAAACAATCCGAGATCCAAATATAGAAAAAGAAGTACTCAAATCTAAAATTAAAATAGGACAAATTCAGCCATTGTCAGCGGTAACAGGATCAACAACTAGTTGCAATGTGTTCAAAGCATTTCTGTATTTTCAGTGTGTTAGAATTTAAATATTGCAGCACATTCTTTAAAACTTCAAAAAACTTCACCAAATTGAAACATGCACGTTTTAACGAATTCAAGTATAGTTCTTTCGAAGGTGCTAACCACTGATCAGTTCCCGCTATATTTTTGGCTCTGTATGCCAACGTAGATAAAAAAAGTGATTCTGAATGTAGATGTTGACATGTCTGTAAAGTATTGCTTCAATTTTAAACAAATTATTTATTACATTCTGTATGATGTAAAAAATATTAGTAAAATCTGTCGTAAAATGTTTGATTATTTAAAATTATGTTGTGCATTACACGATTTTCATTTACTGAACCTAATGATGCTTTGTGTTTCTTGTCCTTAAGATTAAAAAAAATAGTTACTATTTCAAAATTAATACAAGTTGTAGCTAAAATATTGTTAGAAAGGTGATTATTGCATTGAAAATTTTCAGGCTTTACTTGGATCCATATGACACCAATCGAACTGTATTTATTTACCATCGTAACACTGGCAGAATAAATGGTCTTTTGCGTTTAAGTTTAAATCATCCCCATGGCCTTTTGCACTGTGTTGGTTTAGGTCTTTCTGATATTTACTACATTTACAAGTTCCTTCTAAACAGGGGCAATGACTTCCTTTAGTACAGTTAAGACCTAAAATTAAATATATGTATAAGTAACAAATGTCGTTTCCTGTGTTGGCTTAACTAAGAGTCAGGCGCTGATGAGTTGGTGAAGAATGACTTCTAATTAATTGCGAAAAAATTAAAATATTTTAGTTTTCATTGTTGTCAGTTAAATACTTAATTAATTATATTTAAATTAAATCATGCAAATCTGGCATCAAACGGTGACATGCCTTTGTATTAAATAAAATGTTAAGGCTTAACAAGGATGAAAATCATCATTATTTGAAAATGAGATTTTAATCTTTCTTTATATTCGTACCGGACAAAATTAGTATAATTTATTACCTACAGTTCACTTTTATTATTGCTCGAATAAACAGTTAAAATAAGGTTTAAAACAAAGTGTTTACATAGAAACAGATACTGTGAAAAGAATTGTTGAAATAGGATAATGCGTGGATTATTGTATATTAGCTTGTGTCTACATAATGATGAGAGAAAAACAAAAGAGTCAACAATTATAAACAAATTGATAGACAAGGCAGTCTTTGAGGCGGCCTTTAAAGAAATTGTTATAGGCTATTTTGGTTTTCTTAATGCTTCTACTACTTTGTTGTTTTGATTCACTATTTGATGGGTCGACTTTTTATGCAACGAAGTTAGTAGTAGACGTATTTTCATTGAATGTGATAATTTATTATGGACTATCTTACAATCCAACTTTTCTGGCCTGTCTAGCTTGTTTGGACATTGGAGCTCCTGGTCACAGAAACAAAAGTCAGGTAGCATTGGTATTAAGTTTTCACTGTCACAAGAAGAACATTTATGATGTACTGAAAATACAAAAATGTTAAGGACATAATGTAGCGTCTGAAACATCATTTCCAGAAACAGTCAATAACAGGAACCAAATTTTGTTAGATAGGAATTACTTCAATTTATGGAGCACCTGATATCACCAATCGTTTCTATGGGATCGTTTTTGCTCAAGCTAAAGCTGTTCATGAAGCCTTTTTGGTGGTATGCTGTTTCTCTAAAGAAAGAATATGGGAATATGGAATATATATATGTCTGTTCCTCATTTTGTGTCCTTGGTCTTTACTGTTTTGACCCCAATCTGTTTGTCTTTTAAGTGTCTCAGAAGTATATTGATATTTCTGCAGTTTTAGTGTTCTCTTTGCGCTGGATCTAAAGAATACAAAGACTGTATTGGGATGAGAATTATATCAGTTTATGGAATGTTAGCAATTTGGTGGATTTTGTTTCATTACAAAATGAATCAACCTTAAATAATTTTATTGTCTAATTGTTATTAAAATAAATTCATGGTAAATAATGTATTGCCAATCTATAAAGATATATGCGTTCCTCTTTCAGAGTATGCGGACCGACATGTTTTCCATTTCTGCTGAAATGCAATTAGATGACTATATTATCTCACACAGACGCAATGTTTTTTACTGCGATAAAGTAGATCCTGACAATAATATGGACTGTAAATGTAGCAATCAAAACCTTTAAGCAGATTTTTAACTTAATACTTTTGGGATTTACACCCCTTAAAAACGTAGTTTTCGTGGATTTTTTCGCGTATACTGCTTACTTCATTGGTACCTAAACGTCAAACATACCGTTTCCTGAACATAAAATTTTGCTTTTAAACAATATCAGAAGACAGCAAAAATTAAAACTTATTAATTTTATTAACATTACCAACTGCTGAAAATAAACAATAACAAAAAAAAATGATAGTAAGTAAATAAATAAATTAAAAAAATACACAAAATAACCCTCAAAAGAAGCGCAATAGCATATTAGTGTTTGTGCAAGATTTGTCGATTGATGTATAATTCGTCGCTGAAGTTTTTAAATCTTTCAGATAGTAAGTGTTTTATTTCGTTTATTGTCTGCTATAATTTATTGGTTTATTTTATTCACGGGTAAATTTATCGTTAATCAATATTGGCAAGTTTGACCTCTGGATTAATTCTGATGCTTGTCAAAACATAGATTGACATGAATGTGATATTTTTACACATCTTGTTTTTAATAACTTACATGCGTCTTTTTTGCAGCGATGTTTAACAAAAGTTGAATCTGAAAAAATAACACCACTGATTTTGTTATATAAAAGTGGAATAGACACAAGAAAAGTAAAGGAGGATTATGAGATAGTAACACTTTGTTAATTTTCCCTAAAATAGTATTTCATTTGAATTGCATTCCTGTATGGGTCCTGTCTTTTTTGTCTTTTAGACAGGAGAGTTCACAAGAAGAAAAATAATTTACACACAATTGATTAGTTGTTAACCTTATAGTTAAGCTGGGCACCGGAGCGGTCGCCATGGATCGACCCCCAGAGCTGACACAGATAGGGAAGCCCTCTCGTTGAGGCGTGCCAGGTTATAATACGGAAAGCCTGGTCGTAGACCATTGTGGGTAACGTGTTTGGAGAGTGCAACCTCCTTGCACGTAAAGGACCCCATTTGTAGTTTCCGAAAAAATGAAGGCTAATGGCCAACTTTTTCGTCCCTACCCATCACTCCCTTTTTCAA
>JARWCS010364726.1:0-10488 GCA_034783895.1 Geukensia demissa | reverse complement strand
AAATTATTGCGTCACAAGCAGGTATGACCGCCATGAGAGGAAGCTCACAAAATGGCGTAATCACCAATGGCAGAGTCAACTTCTGGAGGTTAAACTGGAAGCTAGGAGACTGTTATGGAGATTGTAAACACAGCTTGAAATGCCATTTGAGAATTTTTTTTATGAAAACCTTGATATCTTTTTTTGGGGTTTTAATAGATAGAAATTACTAAGACAAAACCTATGGAAAATCAACCTTTCCCTGACAAATTTTTTGAAATGGTTATATCTCAAAATCAAACACATTGATCTATCCATTTTTCTTTATATTTTGTTCTAATAAACCTTAAAAGCTATCAAAACCTTGTTATTTTTTAAACAGAGCAACGAACATTTTGAAGTCTGTATCTTTGAAAACGAAAAGATACGAGGTAAATGTCAGAGAGATTTCACTCCAACCACGAGAAAAACAGGGAATTTACAATTCTAGAGGTCTCCACAAGGCCTTCAACAAGATTGGAATACCACTCCTTGTGAAAAGCTCTAAATCACCCAAAATAAAAAATATTGTATGCTTAAATAATACATTTACTGCTCTTACCTGAATATTATCAAAAATGAACATGTAACAAAACTTTAAACAAAAAGACAAACCTATGACCATTTAAGATAAGTGACTTCTTAAAAAAGTTCATTCATAATATAATCTTAAACAATGGGGAATGAAAAAGGTGAACTTTAAAATCAAGTGGCTGCCAAATAGAGGTGACTGCAAAGGCAAGATTGACTGCAAATTTTAAAAAGGGAGTATTGTTGATTACAGCACATTGAAATTTATATTGAAATTTATTACCTACGTTTTTTCTGACAGGTGTTTTTTCCTAGTGTTTAGAACAATATCTACAATATTGATATTAATATTGTTATCTGTTTCAATCCTTAGGGACTGTTTAGACTCTTAAGTCAGCATCTTCAGAAAATTGTTTTCTCCAGAAATAGCAGATTGTCTTGGCAATGGAACAAATCTTTTATCAAGATAGAAAATAGATACATATGTTAGGAGTTTGTTTGATGTATAAAAGTATGGGGGATTGTTTGTGTATGCCTGTTTGGTCATATGGTGGATATACATTGTAAACTTGTGGTTGAAAGCCATGGTCCTGCATAATTAAATATTGGGTTTCAATTAACTGCCATGTCCAATGGATACAATTGATCAGTTGTTTGAAACAGGTTTATATAAAAATACCAAAATGACTGTCAATTTTCAAGGTCAAAGATCCAAACTTTCTGTGAGAGGTGCTGTCGATGGTTTAATACAGGTTTTATAGGGGGGTTTCTAATTGCAACTCAACCATTTTCTAGAATAACAGTTGTTTTGTTTTGCTCACATTGAAATTTCATATATTCCTAAATATTATATTTGGAAAAAATATTTTACACAAAATTAGGAAGTTTTTCCAGCTTTTAACTGCAACCATAGTTCTATAAATTGATTTTGCAGAAGTAATGACAGGGCACAAATGTTCCTTTGACCCACTAATGGAGCCTGCTTCTCCACAAAGAAAACTGGCCTTTAAAATGGTCTTTAAAAGAGGAAAATCTGTAATTCTTACAAATTAGAATCTAGGACATGTGTCACCTTTTTAAAACTTTTCTGATAAGTGTTATCATAAAAAATGACCCTAAGTCACTGAACTTTGCAACTACTTAAAGGTGCAGATATTTGTTCATTTAAATTTATAACTATGAAATATCAAGGAAATCAAACATTGGCTCGTTGAACTGAGATAATAAAAAAAAATCAGTCAATATTTTCCGGTTTTACCACTTTCAGTAATACAAATTTTATTGATATGAATTTGTAAGTCAACAGGATGCAAGTTATAATGCAGATTGACCTTGGATAAGTTAATAGATCCTATTAATAGAAAGTGATATCAAAATGATATTCCTCTCATTTAAATGGGAGCCAAATTTTTCAACAACATTGAACCCTTTTTTTGCACTATCATACAGATGAATAAGAATGCATTCAGCTTTGAACATTATATACATATACAAATTGATTTTAACCGAAGATTCTTTGATTTTTTTACTCTTCTGCCTTAAGGTAATGGAGGCATTAAGTTTTATCCAAGTCCTTATGTCCATCAATTTTGAATTTTTTCTCTTGACATCCTCATTGGTAAAAATGTCTCATAGGCCCCGCATTGTTGAGACTGTGGATCCACCCCTGAATATATGTACAATGTAACATCAAGGGACTTGTTAAAACTGTTCAAAGTGAAAGGCCCGTTTGAAAAATCAAGACTAAGGACTGTTTGAATAAACGAGGTCTAAAACATGTAAACAACATCAAATGGACTAAAAAAAGTTACCAATGGTGTTGGAGCTATTCTAATTTGAACCAAGGAGGTTTCAAACGTGGGTTAATCTGTTTATTATTACAAGTAAGCTTAAAAAAAAAAGTTCGAAAAGTCACCAGGCTTTTAAAATTGTAATAATTGTAAAAACAATATTTGTTAAAGAAAAGAATAGTGTTAATTTAATCATTAAGATGTCAATTTGTCACAGATATTAAAAATAATTTACTATAGGTGTCTGGCGTATAATCATGTACTTCCCTAATGAACTTTGGTTTTCGGCTATATATCACTATATCACCGCTAAGTACATATAATTGCCTTTATTACACATAAAACATTTAAAAGCAATAGTTTATATTATTTGTTTTATATACATAGCTTTAAACACTCTGAATTATTAAGTTTTGTATTGATATTTTTGTAAGGTAGACCATGGGAGTTGTGACCCAAATTTTTTTTATACCTTTAGTTCAGTTGTGGGCTTGCTGGTTGCTAGGACTTTTTGTCACATATTCTTGACCTCTTTTGCACAGTAAAGCTGTTAGGGTCAAGGGTTTTGCCACATAAGACAGGACTTCTTCATTTTTGCTGCTATATGCTATATGTTTAGGTATGAAGTCCCTAGCAAATGTAGAATTTTGATCTCATTTGTTTTCATGAAAGTTATTTGTATTCATTCAAAGTAAACAGGTTTTGTGTCCACACTTGTTACAGCTTATTTGTCAGCTCCTCAGAAATGCTCTTGGATCAAACAAAATAGAAAATTATAAAAGTATTCAAAGCCAAAACAATAAAGATCGTCAGAATACAGAATTTGTGTACTTCTTAATTTAATTTTGATATCTAAATGGAATTGTGGGTAATAAAATGGTGGGTATCACTTCAAAACACAGTTTTATAGTGTTGATAACATCAGCTATTTGTTTCACCTGTAAATTTATTGTAATTTTGTGAGATTTTCTGCATAGATCAGCTTGTTTTTTCCACCTACTGAAAATGATTGTTTCTGTGTAAACAACTTAATCAAAATCTGTTCTAAGATGCTATATATATCTGATATAGAAGATAGAACACTGATTATATATAGGTACAAAAATGTGTCTATTAATATATTCCATCAGTTTTTCAGATTGCAAAAATGTTAATAGTCTAATGGTTGCTTATTTAGTGGCAACTCACAACTTTGCTGTGTTCAACATGGCTGACAATTTAATTATATTATGGAACAAAAATGTCTCCATTGAAAGTCCTTATTAAACATGTACATGTACACTGCAGATATATTACTTTTTGTTGTGTTTCAATGTTTGTAGTTTTTAGCTGTTACTGAATAAATTTCGCTATAAAAAGTCAATAAATCAGGGTTAATGCTTTCATTTTTAATCCTCTTTCTAAAATACTATTGTTTGCAGAAAATGGAAAAAAAGAATACTTAAGTTTCAGTATCTTTGAAACATTGAAAAATTTACTTTCAATATAATTAGCACTTGGAAAACTACAGTTTCAGTATCATTGAGAACGGGTTTCAGCCACGATATGGCTGAAATACTTCCAACGTGGTGTTAAACACCAATCAAGCAATTGAGTTTCAGGATCAGTGATCATAGGAAATCTTTTGTATTAGTATTATTGATACATCAAAAACATCAGTTTCAGTATCATAGAAACATGGAAAATTTAAGTTTCAGTATCATAGAATCATGGAAAATTCAAGTTTCAGTATCATAAAAACATGGAAAACTTAAGTTTTATTATCATTGAAAAATCACGTTTTCTATAAACCAAGAAAAAATAGCTACATAAGTGGAAGAATATATTTTTCATAAAAAAGCATGGCCTAGACAAAAATTTTTCAAAAATCCCTGTAAATATTTAAAAATTTCAAGAAAAAGGGTCCCCCTGGATCCACCCCTTTACATATGAAAATAAATGAATCGAAAGTTAAAGTTTAAAGCATTTGCAGAACTATGTTTGCAGAAACATGAGGATTACTTATGACACATTCTAGGTAGTTTGATCTTTTATCTTTAATGAGAAATGAGTTATGTCACTTTCATGATTTTTTTCTTCTATTTCAAA
Organism: Geukensia demissa; assembly: GCA_034783895.1. NCBI lineage: Eukaryota > Metazoa > Mollusca > Bivalvia > Mytilida > Mytilidae > Geukensia > Geukensia demissa. The sequence goes on along the minus strand of JARWCS010364726.1, from coordinate 6,061 downwards.
ATAGATGAACATTAGGGCCTTGAATTTACCTTGATCCTAAATGCATGAAATTAGACTCAACTTGATGTTTGTGATTTTTTCTAGAATGCATTTTCTCTTTAGAATCTCAGACTTAACAATTTACGAACTTGAATTTTTTTCTTAGTAAGTACATTGTATTCAATTGAGTTAAAATTGTTGCTCTTTTTTCCCAGAAGAAACCTAGAACAGTACGTAGACACTACTGAGTAAGTCAACAGGAAACACAATGGTTTATGGGAAATCATCGTAGCGTAGCTGCATGCTCTACAGTGGAGGCAAAAATTGTTTATTCCATGTTGTTGCATGGATGCTATTATAAGTGCATAAACAGATTCGCTAAGCTTTATTGCAATTTTTTATCAAAATATGCAGGCATATTTCAGAGTGAATGATATTGTGAAAACAGTATTTGATTTGTGGAAGATGGAATTTTGTTATTGAAGTTTTTTAATGAAATGATTTTTATTTAAAATTCGATGAGTTCAAAAACATTGCTACACTGATTGTGTCTATTTTATTTCAGGTTATTTAAGATCTGTTCATCTATCGTGATAAAAAATTGTTGCAGTATCTCTTCCACAAATAATTTCTATATCCACAACAAAAAGTGGGTACCAGATTTGTAGTTGCCAGAAGATGCTTCCTTGTCATGGGGTCGGGAAATGACAATTACGAAGGGGAAAACAATTTTGAAGATGTTCATTTATGGAAGGAAAAATGTAAAAAAAACAAAATTGTTATGTTTAAAACAATTTTGAAGTTTAGAAAATATTTAAATCTTTTATCTTCTTCTGAGATTTTCATAAATCTGATCATTTTACAGTAAAATAATAAAATAAGTTATATTTTATCAGCTGGTGTTTTTTTTGCGCAATTGGCAAATTTTAATATCTTGTCTCTGTAGATTTGGAGATTCTCCAAACGATTGGCACTGATGAGCTTCCACTGAAGAGAAGAGCAGCGATAACAATTACCAAAACACTCAATAACTTTCATGTAATACACAACAATGTCAAATTCTTGTGTATTGCTTAGTATCATAACAGGTTTTTCTTGCCCTTAAAGGTTAAATACTCGCCATTGTAATTGGTGATGGAAATAATTTCTTTCATTGGCAAATTTTCTAGACATGGTATAAAATAGCACAAGTTTTTATTTATTCATATTTATGGCACATTTACATGTACTAAATTACATTTGTACATCATTAATAAGTCTATCATAACTTTTAATTTCTGAATTAATTATTTTGTAGTACATGTATCTTAACTAACAGAAGCTGAGAATTTTTTGTAAATATATAATAAAAAGGATTTTGCAAACTCAAGGACAGATTACATTCAGAAACTGAATTTTATTTATTTCAATGAATCCAGATAATATGATTAAAATTTGTAGGATCCAGCAAAAAATTTGATTATCTTGACCCTAATAATATGAAAAATTAAAAATATGGCATAAATATCAATGAGACCACAAAATGAATGTGGTGGAGCCTAGGTGATCGACCAACAAGGTGGGGCTGAAATATTGCCAAAATGGGTATTTTTGTTAGATGAATATTTTGGCACATAAATGTATATTCATTGGTCAGGGATTGCAAGTATAGAAGATTTTTTCAATGCTTGTGGGTGTGAAAGTGAAGTAGAAGGCATACTATCTTTTCACAGAAATGTTGGAATCTGTTTCTATGACATAATTTTAATTGGATCCATTAGTCAGATATTTCAGTTTTATTAGCCAGTTTTATCTCGTCTTTTTGATAAAATGTCTGTATAATAGCTTTGCAAGTAGCCCACTGCAAATAAATGTTTGTACTGTGAATCATGGCGATATGTACTTGATTTAAGTCTGACACATGCATTGTGTAAATATTAGGTCATTTTTAATGTCAAGTTGCATAGCATATTTGCATTAAACAATGCATGAACATTTTGTCAATTTGTACATTAAAAGGAATTTGAAGATACCAAAGAGGCAGACAGAAATTGTTAAGTCTGAAGACAGACAAGACCATGGCCAACAAAATGAAGCAAAAGACAAACAGAATACACAACACTACACTGAAAAAACTAAAGCTGGAGTAACACAAACCCTACAAAAACCAGGGTGAGTTCAGGTGCTCCGGAAGGGTAAGCAACTCCTGCTCCACTAGTGGCACCTGTCGTGTTACTCAGTAGTCAAAGCCAGTAATTGACTTTGAATTGATTGTTGTTATTTTTAAGGCACCACCCACACATTTCTGCAGTTGGAACTAGAACTACTACTGCTGTAATTATGCTCACAGTTATGCCTGTAGGTAAGACTTTTTATTCCCTATTTTATATACATTGATTATATTGTGATCTGATTTCTTTAATTGAAGCCACATGTTCTTACCTTAGCAACACATTCTGCATCACCAGATCCAGGTCCAATGTTTTGTGGAATTTTCCATGTAATATTTTGAGTATTTCCGGGTGGCAGTGCGGAGGTATAATCTGCTATTACGCCAGGAGTAAAAATAGCGTAATCTCTATCAGCGTCATTTCGAAAAGCTGAAATGTGTTTTTCATATAAAATGCTCCTGTTTAATCGGAAAAGAATCAGTAATCAATGTTGAATAATTACATGCAACAGTTATTTCAGTTTTTTGTATTTATAAAATGATAATATTTGTATATCTGTATATGACGATTCCTTACATCACAATAGGTACATGTATTTACTTCTCCAGCATTTCATATTATAGTCTAAGCTTTAGATTGTTGATATAACCATGTTATAAAGGAAAAATAAACAAAACATTTTTCCGTTGGATTTTTGCAATCCTCTTCTTACTACTGCTAAAACAATTAGTTATCACTGTGTAATACTGGGGGTCAATGGCCCTGGGAATCAGTACAGTAACAAAACTGAGGATCGGATATCACGGACTTTTGTGATATCTCGGCGATTGCATGTACTTCTTAAGGAACTGTGATATTCTTTTTTCGTTAAAAAGTTAAGTCAACAGACAAGCTGTATAAATTAAGATGTGTTGATTTCATAGAATTAGAATAAGAATGGCTTGCAATCCCTAAAATCCTATGGTACAAAGTGCATTCTATGTTAAGTTGCTTCACAATAACATGAACAGCATATGTTATAAATGTATGTAAATACCCAAATCATTAATACAATTACATCTTTTACAAGCTAATTGCTCAAAAGTGAATAATTTAAAGAAACTCGGCGTCAAAACATATTCATATAAGTGTGCATTAACCCAATACCATCTTATTCCGACGTAGAAGTACAATCTTTATAATAAATTCCTTATATCTTACAAATTTTCAATGTCTCGCCAACACTTGTGTAGAATACATGACCTATGTATCCTTGGTTACTTAATCTACGTGATACATCAGGCCGAGCAAAGTTCTGAAAGTAGTAACCATAGATCGCTTTCCAATATATTGGGCCCATTTTGTCTTCGCCCGTTTGCGTTCTAAAAAGAAATAAACATCTTAATATTCTTCAAAACCAAATGTTTGTTGAGGAGAATCGCTCGTAGAACTTGGCTATCGGCAATTCTCTTAAAAGCAATAAAACATTAAATTGTGTAAAAGAAAACAATACCTTGAAAGCTTAAACGACAAACATGGCAGAACATGAATTATTTATCTAACTTCTAAAACGGATAAGAGTAAAGCAATATAGAACCATCCTGTAATCTACAAAAAGCGGGAAAAAAACACCCACACTTTAAGACATGTGTCAATAAGTCAATGCACAAGATAAATTAGAACGAACAAATCCCCATAATACAATTTCATTCAAAATAAATAGTTTTAAAAGCAATTTAATACAGGGTTTAGTACGGATGAACCACAAACTGCCTATGTCATACAAAAGCGGAAATTTAACACCAGAAACACCACAGAGTCATAGTTATATTTTGCTTTTTTTGTAGTTCAATATCCTAATTACTCTTGTCTTGGGAGTATCTGTGTTGCAGTAGATTGGATGCTTTCTACTCTGTTCAAAAATACATACAAGCAAGTCCTCTATCTGTACCGTTTGACTGATAATAACATTTCCTCGACTTTATCCACGTTTTTGTCTAGTCCTAGAGAGATACACAGTAAAGGTCGGTGTCACTCCCTTATTGACAGAAATCAAATGGCCTTAGTTTTTATGTCACCACAACAAAATGTCGGACGAGGATATTGCATAATGATGATGTCAATTTTTGTTAGTGTGGGGTTTAAAGGCACCATGAACTACCGGTGTTTGAAAAAAAAAAACCACAACCAGTGATTTAAATAGGTCCGTCATATTTTGAATTTTTTAAGGGTCAGAACAAGTAGAGTTTGTAGGAAGAAAATGTCCATCGATCATTCGAACGTCAGAACTTTTACAGAATTTATTATTGAAGTTAACGTATCAGATCTTGAAATATATACTTACTGCCTCCACTTGGTTGTACTTATCGCTCTGCCGACAAAGCTCCATTTCTCCTTTGAGATTCCAATATACATAATCTCATTGTTATCATTGAATTCTTCGTTAGATACAAAACTGCCACAGTCACTCACATTTATGGCAAATCCAAAGGATGCATCAGGATAGCTGTTAATATTTCTAATACCTTAAATAAAACACCTTTATATTGAAATATAAGGAAAAAACAACATGAGACTCTCCTAGAAAAAAAGGTCAGGGCATGATTGTCCAAATCAAAATAAATATAGGCTTATGTATTCCATATGTCAGGCCTGTATCGAATGAACATGTTCCTTTAAACAAAATTTAACTCGTGTAAACTCTTACGTGTTACGCAAGTTACAGTTTTCCGCATCCTATTTTATGTACTGATATTAGTCATTTGTCTGTTAAATTGTTCGTGTCTGTCTTCTGACTTCTGATATCCTTCTGCAAATTTAGTATCTTAGAATTTTGTTTCCTATATATCTAGACGACGTCTACTACGACATTACCTTAACAAAATACGACCGCCATTGTTTGTGGTCTTATAATAAACATTAAGGCAGCAACCATTCACAGGCGCTTGGGGCCCCTTTTCTATTTTTTAAATTTGTGGAGTAAAAATTACGTTCAGTTATCTATTATAACAGATTCGAAAAATGCTGCGACCAAGCGACCCGCAGCATTTTTCGATTCTGTGATATTAGATAACTGCATGTAAATTTTACACCTTTATAAATAAAAAAAAATAAAGTAAAAAATAAAAAGGGGGTATCCGATGCCCCAAGCGCCTGTGCAACCATAAAAATGAACGTTGGCATAGGCATTCCATCGTAAAACCTAGAGATAAAAAAATGAGATGTTTACCTTCCGTTGTATGCGTCAATTTCACACTATTGGGAAGATACGGAACAAGTCCCACAGTTGACACAAATGAACCATCGACTTCAAATGAATCCCCAACACTCATAATGGATACTGGTCGGCTAGTAAATGCTAAGAAATGCAGACGGGAAGATTGTCCTGTGCACACTTCTTGTGATGGAAAAGAATCTTTTTCAAAACCATTAATACCTAAAATATATTTAATGTAAACAAAATCTTCTCCTTTTATAAATCACTTTGCATCAGACTTATATTAATTACGTGTATCTTGTAGATATTTGGTATTTTTCAAAAATTGTAAATATAGGTTTAGTCAAATTTACTTTTATTCTTACAATGAAGATTATGTGTTCTAGGACATGACCCTGGTGACGACTCTTAAAAGCTATATAATACTTGATGCAAACCGAGATCGAACTTACCATCCGAGTTTGTTCTGCTTTCTAACATAAACAAAAATAAATCGTTTCCTGGTATTATCTGAAAAAGATATAAATTCAGAAATGAAACAACTGACTGATATTTAGATCAAATATGTCATACCTGAGTACGTTTTATAATCAGGGTGATCTAGTATCCTACTTGTTATAAGAAATGTCAAGTCCAGTTTAGAATACCCATGTGAGAGATTAGAAGTGCTTAGTCAAAAGAGACAAGACAAATTTGAAACAAACTAAAAGGTGAAACGAAAACAAAAGGAAGAAAG
>JARWCS010364715.1:0-10489 GCA_034783895.1 Geukensia demissa | reverse complement strand
ACAGACTCAACATAAATTTGCATAAGGGAAATTCAATGTCATATACAGCATAGCTCAGAAAAAGCTTATTGTTTCATAGTTTTTTTTCTAAGTAAACGCCTACCTATCAAATACTTCCTATATTGGTAACTTATGATTGTTTTTTTCACTCTTAGGGATCATTTATACTTCGAAAGCAATCGTCGCGCGACTGACGCGCGACAGTCACGAGACGTCGCGCGATGTCCTGCGACATCGCGCGAAAATCGCTGGGTATTTATATATATCGTAGTTTGTTAATACTTTTAATCCCTGCGAAAATCGAGATGTCGCGCGACGTTCGCGCGAAGAAGTATATATGAGCTCTCAGGTATTTCTTTTTCCAAAGTTGTTATTATTTATTATCTTTTACGGTTTTTTAATTTTACATACCGGCTAATCCTTGCGGTCCTGGTTGACCGGCAGGACCGACAGGGCCAGCAGGTCCTGCTGGACCTGGTGGGCCGATCTTTCCATCCAATCCAGGACTACCTACAAAATGCACAGTTATCAATTTTTTGTCCATTTTCTGTAAAATAACGAACACGCCAAAACATTGCATAACGTTTCAGCTTCTCCAATCTAAAACAACGCCTTTTCAACATATGTCAGTAAGAAAGTCTCATATCGTGTTTCTCTCAATTTCAGATTTTGCTCGACTATCTGACCGACTAAAAACTAGACTCAACAGAAAAACTTATCTTAATATCGAATGAAGCAGCAGACTGTAGAGACAAACATAAAACCCGATTGAGATTTTTTGACAAAATGACATTTTTTATATTTTATATAATATTTAACTGTTCGTTCATAACAGTTCCTGACAGCAGTTTCGGGACATGTCCACTATAATAATAGATTATTGCATGAGTAAAAAACACCTCAAGAACTTTCGAAAAAACTAAAATTGCTGTGTAAGATTTTGCATTTCTATATCGTTGGGGAATAACTAACTTCTTTTCAAACGTCGTCCCATTTCAGAAAATAGTGAAGTGTAGAATTTGCAGATCTATAACTTGTTTCCTGACGAAAGTCTTACCATTTAGTCCCTGAGGTCCAGGTTTACCGTCCGCTCCTGGGGGACCTTAAAAGAACTCAATTAATTAACGTTAATCAAAGTTATAATTAAAAACATAAATGATGTACGTTTTTCATTTTGTAGAAACACTTTCTATTTTCTTATGATAGTTCGTTATCGTTTTCTTTTGCTTAGCATCTCATCAAATTGTCTGTATCTTGAGTATTTGTAGGCAGAGTTACCATCTAGAAGAAGTGCAAAGATAAACTGTGGTGATTCTCAAGCGCTGCATGTTATCATGGATGAAAATAAATCAATATTTAGGAAATATAGTAAATGTGCATTTTGCTGGACACAATTATATGACTTGATTAGCTTAAGGTAAGAACATTTCATTTGGCTACTGGAAAAATCCTTGCATAGAAAATGGATGAGACTCTGTAATTGTATTCAAATCTTCAATATCTGAAATTTCCATGTTCATATTGTTTACCGGACAAATATTAGGTTTTATGTCTATTTAACCTGTCATGACTTTTTTCCATATATGGTAATAATCCGGATTGTTTATATGAATATCGGTATTTGTAAACGTCTAGCAAATATATCTTTAAACGACCACGTTGTTTTTTAAGGACATCCTTGTTTTCATGTAAATATCTTGCAACATTATTATGGGGGAAATTATCGACCAAATTGAGACGATCTTATCCTTGCAACACCATAACTCTCTGTTTATGGTATTAAATATTACTGAATTGAGAAAGTGTGACATTCCTTATAAACGTTACCTGGGTCACCCTTAGGTCCAGGCACAGCTCCTCCTTCACCTAAAATAGAAATATTCAATTACTATTTTTCTGTCGTGTACTGTACATTCAAAAATTATTTCGAATCTACTTTTGCGACAATAAAGCAGGGTATATTTTAGCGAGTTTTCGAAAGGTGTACACAGCATAACTAGAAAATTTCGGAATGCAAGTTTTAATCATTGCGTTTACAATCCTGTCGCATTGTTCGCAAAATAAAAAACGATGCAATAGTTTCTGAATTTACAGTATTTTAAATTGTTACTTAATGTACCAACTTTACTAAAACAGGACACACATTTTATTTTTATTTTCTTGGATGGCATGTCTTTATGTTTATGTTTCCATTAAAATCTTGCCAATAAATTATAAAGATTACTATCTTTAGTTCACGTTGTTGTTAAATATCATTATCAATAGCTAAATGCCAAAAACCCTATTTTTTCTTGATTTTAAAATAAAAACACATGTATGAAATATGTGTAAAGAATTGTAAATCCGAATACAATGTAATTACGATCTCACAATAAAAAACCGTAAATATAGGCAACCGATCTGGTGAAAACATTGCTCCCATAACCAAGAAAAATTACTGTCTAGGACTTTTAAATTAGACCTTTATATAAGAAAGTCAAACAAATACCTGGTTTTCCTGGTGGCCCTTGGGGTCCTATTGGCCCTTTCGGTCCTGCAAAAAATACATACCCAAACTTATAATAGAAATGGTGCTCTCAATTTGAAATATCAATATATAATTTACTACCATTAAAAAGTAACTATTAGTTGACATGTAGATCGTTTTGGGTTATATACTGATTGGTTAGAAAAAGGCAATAATTTTCACAACAGAACTTTTATGAACAAAGGTAGTTGAACCGTCTCCTGAAGACAACCAATAAGTTAAAGTGTTGACAGCGAAAATATGCTAGTTGAAGAAGTTCCAAAAATTTTACGAAATATTTCCGCTGTAGGGTTCAATTAGTAGCCCGCCCTGTTCAACCTACTTGTTCTCATGGAGGTCGAACAAGACAACGCGAAAGAAAAAAGAAGGGCCAATCAAAAGGGGAAATTCGACAGGCTCCATATACAATAAAAGGTGTTGATGATCTTTCTCTTATATGAAAATGGGTTGAGCTAAAGAAAATTTATGTTTAAACACAGTTATTGCAGCGGTGTTTGTCTGATGCACGTGCGAGGACTAGACAAGTTTAAATTTAAAAAAAAGCAAATTCATGACTGGAGAAAAAAAAAGTATGGTCAATATCAAGTCGGCCATTGCGTCGCCTGAATCTGACAACTGCAACCTTTTATTTACATATTCCTCATACCCTAAATGACGTATCGAAAGATGTTGAGTCACGTGATGTAACGTTGAAAAATTATGTTAAAATATTGGTAATATACAGTTGAAAGGCATCAATAGAAACTCAAATTATCGTTTTGAAAGACTACTAAATATAAATTTTCATTATATTGTCTGTATAAATTAATATAATTTTGTTCATTATTATTCTGTACAAAGGAATAACTCCTTATGTAATGTCCAGCAACTAGTACATAAAATTGGGGAAATTAAACATCGTGAAATGAAAAACTTTCCATAACGTTGATATTTCTTTAGATGAATTTCGCTATTTACTAAACAAGACAGCACATTAGGATTTTTTTATACTATAAAAATAGTAACGCCGAAATTTTCACATGTTTTTAATTTACCAATGAAAAAATTAACAATCGTACGATGTTTCCTTGATTAAACTCGTTGGTTAAAAAGTTGAATTCAGTTGAACAGTGTATCATTATAATAGCGTACTCTTCTTATGACATATTTTTAAGGAATTTTAACATTTAATGTTTTTCTGTAATTTTTTTGACAGCCTAATTGCATTTAAACATACCGGTAAACAAAGTCATTAAAATTTAATATGCATAATTCTTTTTTTCTTTATGATTTATATCCAAACGCTACATACAAAATGATCAGAATTAATGACATGATGTTACGGGATTTAAATTTATGGTAAATATTTTGTCGGTGAGAGAAAAATTCAGAAATTATTTCAATAAACAAAGACACTCCGATGGAGTCATTATCAAATTGACACGTTTTTTGTACAAAAACTAAGGGCCACACAAAGGGGAAAGTCGAAAGACGCTGCAGTCTCGAAACACACAAGACGGAACATGTCAAAAACATATAAAATTAAAATCACAAAACTATTAACAATGCGGACCCCACAAAATAACCAGCGGTGAACTCAGGCGGTATATGGAATATATATAAAATTTTGGCCCACATATGTGGAATAAATAAAAATGCATGGTTAACTTTGAATATTTTAATTAACGGCGAAACGTTAAAATTATAGGTGCATATTCCTGCATCAGAACTTGACAAATGAATGTACAAACACGTGTATTTTAACGATTTTAATGTTGTGAACTGTAGCGTTTTTCACTAAAATTAATTTAAAAATGAGAATGCTACTAGCGCTCGCGTCAGAAGAAATCAAATACTAGGTCCATTACAATAGCTAGTTATAACTGGTAATTTTGTATTTCGGATATCTTACTGGCTTTATAATTTTATTGAAACAGCTACTACTGAATGGTCGCAGTAGTTGAATTTTCCACTCCTACTCTAGTGATCATTTCTATATTCTTGTTGCATTTTCAACTGACTTATCTCCGAATCGAATCATGGTTAGATATGCAGAAAATGTCAAGGCAACTTCGCCACGTTTTCTGATGATGAAAGTTCAGATTTAGAGGCCTTGACATTGAACGATATCCCGGTACTCGCAAGGCGTTCAAACTCTTGTTGAAGGCCTTGTGGAGACCTCTATATTTGTAAAGTCCTTCTGTGTTTCTCTTAGTTGGGATTGTTGACATTTACCCCATATCTTTTCATTTTAATATTACGGGGCAAAAGTTCCAACGAATCAACTGTTGTTTTTTTTTAATTTTATGTTTTCATAGATTATTAGTGTTTACTTATTCTCCTCCTGAATGAATTGATGTTTTTCACTTGATTTAAGGCAACAATCAGTCAACCAATCAGAAATTATTTACTAAGTACTGGTGATAGAAAAATATTACTTCATTATAAAGCATCCATATTAAATATAAATGACATGATCAAGCATTACCAAGTCAAAAAACGTATCAATGTGTAAAAACAGTTGCACCATTTCAAATTCACATTTGATATAATCCTGAACCGCCTCGATGGTCTATAGGTCGCGTGCGTGCCCCTCGAGTGCTGTAATTCTTGGTTCAACCTCCGATCCTGTCAAACGAAAGACATTAACATTGTATTTTTCTGCTTCTCGGCTATATACGGAAGAAGAAGGCAATAGCTAAGACAGGACGGTTTTAATCCGAAATAATGTGACCGGGTACTGTGGTCAGCATGTCTTTTTACTGCAAATTTGCGACCACGTGAAAAATTCGACCAATTTTTCGTTTCGCGTCAATATGGACTCTTGTCATAAAATCCATCAAATCCTACGTACTGGACATGCTGGACGTTAAACAACATTCAATCAATCAATTATGTCAATCATTAAAACAGTAATAAAAGTCAATTTAGATACTCACCTGGTAAACACATTTTAGTTGTGCAGTATGTGTGAATAACGTCAGCCTACGAATAGAAGAATATTTATATATGTGTGTGGTTTGACCTTCATATAGATAGAAAAATCCGACTATAGTGGAACAAATTGTGACAATGGGAAGGTAAGTGTAAGCCAAAAAAATGTCCTGTGTAAAAGTGTCCTTCCTGTTGCTTATTTCTTAGGAAAAACCAAGAGGACAATATGATCATTAATGTGTTTTTCCGTCCTTGGACTTTATTATAGAGAATAGTAGTAATTTCATAAGGAGCACTATTTTATGTTACACAAATTATTTGTGTACATAAGGTTATTTCAATACATGGCTAAATTTGCATCTACGTTTTAAGTAACCTTTTTATTGTGTTAATTTCTAATTACCAAAATTATCCCACAAAAGAAATGTTACGGTGTTACAGGAAAACGAAATTTAGTTTAAACCTTTCCATGAATATATGTTTAATCTAACAAGTCTAGTGCATTTTAGACCCCTCGTTGAAAAAAATGAATGACATTATACACATGTAAATATAGTATTCAATACAGTGAGATTAAACGTATATATTTTTGTAATGCTTTAAGCTGGGCGATAGACATCTACCAATCAACAATAGCATGCTGCTTTTTAATAGTATTAGACTTATCAGCGGGTGCGTACAGGAAAAATACGCCCGATGCCTCCAAAGAAGAAGTTACTTATTACTCGTCATAGATAAGGTCTACCCAGATGCTTCATTTGTTCGATTCCGTTCCATTCCCCCGACAAATGATTCGCAGAACAGTAACAAGTTATTTTTAGTAGAGTTTCCTCTGTAACTGTACGTCTTCTTGTTATCTTTTCTGTTGCCATGGTGTTTTATGTGCTTTGATGTACAATTTTTGTTTTCCCCTTGGGCAACATGAATCTCGCTTTTTCCTTTTCTGTGTATTTTACTGTGAATAGTACCAGTATCGCGCGTTTGAAATTATGAGGTTTCTTTTCTAAAAAGGAAGGGTTGGCTAAGCTCAATTTGTAGATGCTAACAGTTTGGTCCGAACAAAATTGGAAAACCCATCCTTCTTTATCTAGATATTTTCAATCTAATTAAAATTATATCTCCGCACTTGCTCCTCTTTTTATTTTATTTTTAATTTTTATTTTATTTATTTATTTTTTGTTGTTGTTGTTTGACGGCGACGTGGAAGATTTAAGGACCTCACATCTGAGTTCATGTTGGGGGACATTACGATTACATTAGGAACTCTTCGGAGCTTTAGAAATAGCGTTATGACTGGCAAATCGCCGATACATCAGTAAATTTGACCTCTGACGTGAACTCAGATTGAGATATTTTACCTGGGCATCTATGATGGCCTGTATTGCCCATTCTAAATCTCCTGGATCGGCAGCTCTTTTCTTTATATCCTTCAACTTTTCTTTTAACTTCGTCACATTAGATATATAAAGAGCTAATTCTTGTGCTGACAGTTTTATATCTAAATTTGAATCTGGAATGGACCGCTGCAATATAAAAAAGAATGATGATGTAGAAAATCAAAATTAAATAACAATTACCATTTCAAATTTTTAATCACGATGTTTTGTACGCGTTTGTAGACTTGGGGAAGGAATGTTGAAAATAGGAATAAAATATGAGTGTACCTAAATCAGTGCATAATGAATACTTTCGATCTATAACGAGTGGTCGATCTATTCAGTACATCACATGTAGCGCACGACTCAAGTGTGTATTCAAATGAATACATTTAAATTCTAGAAGGACTAATTATGTTTATAACATGGCTTGAACCAACGTTTTCAATGAACAAAATGAACTATAGCTTTATTTACAGATCCCTTTACGGTTGTTGACGACGTCGTCGATTGTTACGTCATAAATAAGAGTGAAACGCCAGGAAAATCAGTAATTTAGTGCTTTAAGTGTAATAATCGTAATAATTATTTTTAATTTACTCGACAATCTGTTCCATACCATGAATAACATCAATTATTACAGGAAGACCATGCACATTATATTTTAAAATGCCGTTTTAAAGTTTGTTTTGCAATATCATTCTCCTTCGGGAATTGGTTAACTTGAAGATTCATCAATCTCCATCATAGTCTAAATACGCAGATATTTCTAACCATCTCAATTAGGGTCAAAAGAATATGATATAAAAAACTGATCGATTGATTGCTTGGTTGTTGTTGCTTAGATCAAAACAAGTTTAAAGCCAATAAATTGCTTGAAAAGGGATGGGAAGTTTCGCCGGAGCAACTGGCCATTTACGAGATAATCAAAGGGATCTTTAACGTGTTAAGAACTATGCATTCTCCCGACACGGGGCACGGTGGTAAAGTTCCCGTCCAAATTGATTGACGAGGATTTATAATCACGCCAATCCAAAAAATAACTAACGGACTTCCATTTAGCAGGGTTCTACTTGCTCGATGAGAAACGAAACGGCATATTTCAATGTCCCGAAAGACCCCAGGGGAATAAAATATTTGACGCTAATTGAGCTTTATGATTTTATACGTTGATTGCGAAATATAGCTGAAATCAATCAAATTAGGCCGTGTCTGGTTTTTTTATATGTTTTGCGTCAACTAAAAATTTGAAAACCTACAAGCCAGCAAGCAGAAAAACCACACACAGTATAAAAACACAGATATAATCTTTTATGCATAGCACTTCCAGAGTCAATGTCAATTCTTAAAGTAAGTTCTAGATGGAAAAGAATATTTAAGTGATATATATATGTGTAGTAAATCAAAATATTATCAAAACACCACACATTTCTTTGATTGCTGTTAATTTTCAAAGTGCTAAGCAACATTTGTTGATTTTTGAAACTTTTTCTTTGTGAGTGTTTTTGCAAATTAGACCTCCAAAACCTACCAGCAAGCTGACGCAAAACAAAGAAAAACACAACTTTGGCCTAATCTATTATAAATTATCATCGGCATTGAGGAGAGAAGAATTGATCTTTTCTCCTCAATTTATATTTGTAATTTTTATTTTATATATATTTTATTTTTCAAAAAGTCTAATAAATATGTCATTTTATTTTTCTCCTCGACACATAATTCTTTTAATATGAATTTTTTTATTCTTACCTCACGCATAACGCATTCTAATCATAGTTTACCATACTGAATAGAGAATGCTTTCTTTTGTGACGTTTGGTCCAACTATTTAAATTTCTTGAATTTATTAAAGAATAATGATATTCAATGTTTGGTAATGGTTTTAGGAGTTTCAACAAACAACAAAAAAGCATGTTGATATTAATTCTTTTCGATAAAAATCACACATTGTTTTGGAAAAAATATATCTTACAAAAATATTTCGATTTTTTTTCCAAATACAAAGTGTTTTGTTAACGAAATTGGAAATGTTTATGATTGTCGTATCCAGAACATCTATGTGTATGTAGTTCCATAAAAACTAAAGATATGTAATATTTCCCTTTCACTACGATTATACAGTTAGTTACAGATTGTTGCTCTATGTGCCAAAAATAATTAAAAAGTGAAAAATACCGTACACAAGTCCTTGACAAGATAATTATATGGTTATAGGAAAAAGTTGTAAAATTTATTTATGACATTTATGCAGGTTTTATAAAATGTCATCGTGACATAGAGTTCACACACTACAACTTATGAATATTAACAGGCCGTAGAAGGCAAAATCTACATTGATCAGTTTTTTTTTCCAAGTTTGCCACCCACCAAAAAAAAACAGATGATCATATTGAAAAACGTATCGCAAGGCCTCCGATAATATAAAAATAAGAGATGTGGCATGATTGTTCATGAGACAGCCACCCACCAAATGACTTCTACAGGTCCCATTACGGCCTTAAACAACGAACCAGATTACATACCATAACTGAAGCTGTAAAAGCCAAAATGTGAAACTATCCATAAAGCACGACAATCGACCTAATCTATTGCAAAAACGGTCAACAAATAACATTAAATGACTAATTAAACAACGACAACCACTGGACTACAATCATTTATTTTATGCGAGTAACAATCATAACATTTTGTTTTTGCATTCATTCAAAAAACAAATAATTATTATTACTAGCATATAATAAATGATTATATAGTCATTGGCCCCGGAGTGGTCACCACAACTAGCCCCGTAGAGCTGACCCAGTGCGAACCTCAGGTGACTGTTGTTGGGGGCTGCAATGTCATAATACGTAAAGCCTTAGTGTGGACCATAGTGAGTGACGTGTATGGAGAATAACACGTTCCATGCACGTTAAAGATCCCTTTTGTAGATTTCGAAAAAAAGCTTAATTGTTGCCCTTACCCATCACTCCCATTTTCTAGTTGCAATTACAAGACCTGCCCTGTTGTCCCATACCACTACCCCAGCCCACCACTACTGTCGATACTTTTGTTAATTGTTGAACTTGTTATTGTCCTGGATATGCATGATATGGACATTAAGAAACCAACAATCGTTCAATCAGTCATTTCAACTCTGATTATATTTAACCGTAATAACTGTAAATTTCCTTTTGAATTTCATTTTAAGAATGGTTTTGTAAGTTTGATAATATTGTTCTTATCCATAATATTTAAAAAATAAATATGGAATACATGCCAGAAAGACACGACCAACATCTTGCCTAAGTTTATCATAAATTTTCAATAACAAATTTAACTGCGAGTAGTTATGAAGTACAGATTATTTTATAATTTTGCAAATCAAAGTCCGTTATATTATTCCGTGACCAGTTATGTTTTGTTCTTGATTTCTCCAGTTTCATAAGAAGCCTGACTTAAACGCTTTTAGCGCGAACATTTCTCGAAAAATCGCTTTGTGGTAACTGAAAGACCAAAATATTTCCAAATATCGTTTTCCCCAAATTCAATATTAAAAGAAAGACAGGGTCTACATTTACATCTTACTAAAGTTTATAATGAATATTCAAAAGTCACTTAAGGTAGTAGATCTAGGTTAAGGGAGATAACTCTTGAAATCAGGAGTATGTTTTTGATATTCTGCTACATGAAG
>JARWCS010364695.1:0-18384 GCA_034783895.1 Geukensia demissa | reverse complement strand
TGGAGTTTCAGTTGATAATACTCCTTTCATTAGCCAGTTTTGTGGAAAGAACTACAAGCATCGACCATTCTTACTTCGTCGTTTAAGTCATACCCGTATTCAGGGGGAGCGGTCGAGGGGTTCGCACGAATCCCCTTTGAAAACCAATAAGCACTATTAAACTCTCAATTCAGATTGAAGTTTGACTATTAAAGTCTAAAAATGGGACTTTCTGAAATGAAAAAGTGCCACAAGGAAGTGGCTAGATTGCAGGATTTTGCACCAAAACCCCAGAAACCCGGCCTTTAAGGTCGCTTCGAGAGGTGATCGAACCCCTTTGAAAATTTCTGGCTACGGCATGGCTTCTATCGCTAACCTGACAACAGCTCAACGTTTGCTCTAATAAGTAGAGGACCGTCCAACAACCATTCCTCCATAGTTTGGTTCACACTGGCTCAGTTTGGTTCACACTGGCTCAGCAGTAACACAAAAACATTTACCATTGTATTTTCCGTATGGTCCAATATAGAGGGCCATTAGCACTTTCCTAAGCTTAGTTTGGGCTCCTGTTTATTTAGATTGCTTTGGTTCTGATGTTTGTGCTTATTAAATGTCATTATATTTTAACCGAATTTCCAACATTTTGACTTCGAGCACTGCTGACGTGTTGTAAATCAACGAAATGGCCATACAGTGCATCAAACTGATATTAGTATTTTGTTATACATTTATTCAGACAAGAAGATTTTTAAATTAATTTCCTATAAGACACATTAAACTATGTACGGGTGCTGTGGCTAGCTCGATTCGTAGGTGGAGATTCCGAATATAGCTTTGGAAGGGGACCATTTAAAGATCATTCCACAAAAATTCCAATTGGCTACGCAGTTTCAGAGGAGATAATTAAAAAAATTAAATGATATTTTTCTAGTTTTAGTAACATTTGCCATTTTGGTTGGTGGGCTGGGTCGTGAAATATAATTTTATTAGTGGGCAAACAAGGACAATTCCATCAGTTTGGTTATATGGTTTAAGAGGAGAATAATTTTCAGTAAATCTGGACGGACGCAAAGTAATGGCAATAACTCTCGTGACCCGATGACATGACAAAAGAACATAGATATGGTGGACACACCAATGTGCTGAACACAGTAATATGATGAACAAAGTAATTTGCTGGACACCTGATATTGCATATATATTTTATAAATATAATGTGTTTAAAAACTAGGAAAAGTTCCAAGTGTGACGTATCAAATTAAATAATCTTTGTTTGTACTGTTTGCCACAGACAGGGCATTGATAGAAATAAGTACCTGGGACTTTGGCGAGTGTGTATCTTATTTTCTCACTGTACATAATATCCCGTGCTACAATTGACTTCAAATGCCTAGGCAAACCAGTCTTGGTAAAAAATTGGTAGGGCACTCTAGTACGACTCCCTTAATGAAAGTCCATTTTCATATTAGGCAATTGATCAGACTAAATTTTCCTCACCTATCTAGTCTCAATGGGGAAAAAATTGTGGAAACCTAAACAGAAATCCGCTGATTACAGTGTCCGACAAGGAAAAACATGAGAATATTGCTATTCTTCTCTCTACAAGATATGAAAAGGGACACCAAAGGCGAGACCATTAAACGGCTCGCTAGTATAGAGATATCCGTGATAAAAACCCTAGAATAACGAGGTATGCACCGACAAACACTTGTAGTCATAACTACGTTAAATTTGCAAATTAACCATTCTTTTATCAAGCATTCTTAAGAATGGTTTGTATTCATTCTGTCTTAAAAACACCGATGCATCTTTAATACGACCAGTTTGCGAAAATAAGTCCGACTGTGGCAGCCATCTTGGTTGGAGGGCGCGAATGTCGGACATAATTTTGTTAGAAGACAATATAAGGACCATTCCACAAAAGTTCGGTAATAATTGACTCAGTTGTTACAGGGGAGATATTTAAAATATACCACCCCTTTTTTATTTTTAGTTACGACAGCCATCTTGGTTGAAAAGGGGATGCTGCATGACACAATTTTGGAAGAGGACCACGTAAGGGCCATTCCATCAAAATTTAGTTGCAACTGACCTAATTGTTTTGTTGCAGTTGGCTCAGAAGTTTCAGAAAAGAAGATTTTCAAGTGAATTTCCCATAGTGTTCTATGTTAAACTAGTTTGATTGTAGCGGCCACCTTGGTGCATGAGTAAGCAGGGATGCTGAACACCACTGGCGGATTCAGAGGGGGTCGAAAGTGACGTTCGCCCCCCTTCCCTAAAAAAAGAAAAAAAGAAAGTAAAGAGACAGAGAAGGGGATCAGTCCGTTCGCCCATTAAAAAGTGACTCTTACCTGACTTAAGCTGTTACCATCTAACATAGAACCCATCACAAAATGTTTCGAAATCATTGAAAAACTCTATCCAAATGCTCAAAACACAGAAACTTCCGGGGGTTCGCCCCCAGCCGAATTAAGTCCCCCCCCCTTTACATCAAAACCTGGATCCACCCCTGGACACAATTTTGGTAAAGGACCATGTAATGACCATTCCACCAAATTTTGGTTGTAATTGGGTCAGAAGTTTCAGACAAGAAGATTTTCAAGTGAATTATTTAGGTTGCAATTGGGTCTGACAGTAGTTTCAGACAAGAAGATTTTCAAGTGAATTTACGATAGGGTCCTATGTTAAATTAAGCTCGGCTGTGGCAGCCATCTTGGATTGTGGAGGGGGTGATGCAAGACACAATTTTTGAAGAAACCATGTATTGCTCATTCTACCAAAGTTTAGTTGCTATTGGCTCAGTAGTTTCAGCTAAGAAGATTTTCAAGTGAATTTTCGATTGGGTCCTTTTTTACACTAAGTTGGGCTGTGTCGGCCATCTTGGTTTGGTAGGCGAGGATACCGGACACAATTTTGGTATAAAACCGTGTTTAATAAGGACTATTCCACCAAAGTTAGGTTTAATTGGCTCAGTAGTTTTAGACAAGAAGATTTATATTAAACAGGAAACCCTTTTTTTCTATTATTAGTAACGGCGGGGATGCCGAACGGACGACGGACGCCAAGTGATGGCAAAAGCTCACACGGTCTTTTAGGCCAGGTTAGGTAATAAAAAAGCGTTGTTGTCTTCTAAAAATGACGAAAAATCAAACTGTTCTTTCCGGAGCAATTTTGAAGTTGAGCAACAATGGTTTGCCTTCTAATAAAAAAACATTAGTTAAAAATTTCATTCCCTTGCTATTATTCTTATCCAGTGAATTACCGGTAGTAGTTAATTTGGAGTTTTTCTATATATTTTTTCTAATTTGTTTTTGTTTATTGGGGGGGAGGCATTCAAAACTTGTTTTTGTTTTGTAATTCCTTAACATGCTCACAAACCCCAAAAATACATAAAATTACTAAAACTACTAACTGTAAAGTTTTTGTAATTTTAATTAAAATGTTATAATATTTTAATTAAAATGATTATAATGTTTAAACTTAAGTGATATAACTTGTAACTATAACTGCACAATAGCTGCATGCATAATTTTAAGCGAAGCAGTTATAAAAAAATTATAAGAAATATATGATGTTATATTTATGAAACAAAAAATGTTCAAATAAAATGAAAATAAAATGCTTAAGCACATATTCATTGCAAAATATGTTAAAGATATATGTCTCTTTCTAGGACTAAGAATATGGCACTGAGGTCAATCATTTTTCAACCGTCTCTCTTTATTTTGACTTCTTAGCAGGTGCCGAACCAGCAGCATCTGAAAAGACAAAGTTGGACCGTAGCGCACATTTTACAAAATTTGGACTTTAGCAAGGCATTTTACAAGAAATTGTGCAAAAGAAGAATAAAGCTTTTTTGCACAATACACCAATAAAACATAAAAGATAATACGTGATACCACCCTTTGACCATCGAAATCCTTCAATCACCGGCGACATCCTTATATCATCAGTATCCCGTGTAAAGTCTTATCCATGAGGTGTTCCGACGTCCACACGAGTAGACTTTCACGTAAGTGGACACAGGAACACTGACGTTGTAAAGATTCGCCAGAGAATGCAACTCTTATAATTAAATATAAATATAAATTTTCGCCAACATGTCGACGTCTAACTACTAAAATTCCTTCACATGTTTTATTAAAATCTATAAATTAAGTCAATTAAAAATTTTACTGTAACTCATTATAACCACAAAAACATACACAAATAAATGTAAATGGTAAATAAGTAATAGTTTCGAGTTTCGTCCTTATATTGATCCTTGAATTAGAACTTTCAATATGTGACCTTTTTATCTATAGACAAAGCAGTACAACTCTACAAACGTATGAATTCAAGGGGCGAACTAAGCGTAACCCCTTTTCCTTCCCAGACGTAAAAATAATAAATAATTAAATATTCCTTGAATTTGTTGAGATATCCCCAAAATTTTCTCTGTGTGCCCCCACGCAGTTCCCGATAAATCTAAATAAATACCACATTGTGTTATAAACGTACTTTTAGACAGGTCTTGTTTCCTCTTCTCTGCTTCAGCAGGTTTGCCAGATTTCGTTTGTCCTTTTATAACTTTCTCAACCTTAGCTTGATCGTCTTTCTTCAACTGATCTAACCCGTCAACAATAGACTGCATAGAATCCTGTAGGTTTATGCCGCTGAAATCTTCTCCTGAAAGTGTCTTAAAACAATCGAAATGATACCATGCAGTAGCGCCAAAATTAGCCCGACCGGTAAATCCTACTCGCAAACCATTCTTTGGTATGTTTTTGGAGCACTGTTTACATGATGATTTGTCAGATTTGGCATACTCTGCTGCCATTTTATGCTTTTTCGAAGTTGATGACTTTGTTACTGTTTTAGCGTTTTCTTTTGCTGTTTCTAGTGCTTTTGAAAGGTCCTTGTCTAACTGCTTTTTGTCATCTTCTTTGAGTTCGCCATACCCCTGTACAATTTTGTCTTTCGACAAAGAACTGTCAATACCAACGGAAAGCAAAGTTTCATGGTCCGACCATATGCAATTATAATGATACCATGCCGTGGCACCGAAGTTTGCCTTCCCAGGGAATCCTAAACGAAGACTGCCATTGTCTATACTCTTGGAGCACCCTTTACAGGAAGACTTAGCCGACTTGGCATATTCAGCAGCCATCGGTTTTTTCGGAGCAGCTGGTTCAACGGGCTTTTCCTTTGCTGCTATACAGAATTTAGGGAGATCTTTGTCCAGTTTCTTTCTGTCTTCATCACGTATTTCATCGTACCCCTGGATGACTTCTTTCGGTTTAGAGTAATCAATCGATTTTAAATTTTCAGAGTCCTTCCAAATACAGTCGTAATGATACCATGCCGTTGCACCAAAGTTAGCTTTTCCTACAAACCCAACACGCAGTTCTCCTTTACCAATAGGTTTTTTGCATTCTTTACATCCCGATTTCCCAGATTTAGCGTATTCAACACTTAATGGTTTGGAAGACATTGTAACACATGTACAAAATTTGCCGGCGTAAGTTATTTGGGTACAACATAAAGCATATTGGATTGCAATGAGACTTGTGCAAATAAAACCTATACTGTACAGGTAAACAAACTCAAGCAGTCGGTCGGTCCGTAATAACCATTAAAAGTTCTGATGAAAGAAAAAAGATTATGAATCCACAGAGGTCAGACGCATACCTATGTCTTTGAACAATTTTTGTTTGGTGCATTGTCGTAAAAAAATTATTTTCCTTGAAATTTAGTTACCTCTTAGTTAAAAGTAAAGTAATTAAGACAGGTCGGGGTAAATTTCGAAAAAAAAGAAAGATCAGGTCTTCTACCATGTCAACCAGTAAATGAGGACACTTGTCTTTGATGGTAGAATTCTGAGGATATCCTATTTCGAAACCTTTTCCCCATTGCCCGCTGCAAAAGCTGATAGATGGGTTGGTGAAACGATTTTCCGAAGACATAGAGACGGTCGTAGTCGAGCCTTTCGTCACGAAGCAGAAGGTTGTTGAGCAGCGTTATCTTACACGGTCCGATCTCCCAATAATCAGTCCTCTGGTCGACCACTGAGGGGGGAGTGGTACCTCGGTACAGAGGATTCGTTGTAAGAAATTATTTAAATAAATCAACGATGTACTGATTGCGTTTCAATAGAAACACAGAGACCGATAGCCGTTTCGAGGTAGGCTGCCAATGGTCGTCGGCGGAACATGTACAGTATGCGGGGGCTACTTTGGGGCCAGGAAATCGTAGTTTGTAAATTCCGATGGTGCCAGCATCATAAAGATTATTAACCGTTTGCCCGTCAAGATGCATCTTCCTGGTCCCAACTTCATCGGACTGACTGTACAAACAACTTCTCCCTGACGGTACTCAGCAGGCTTGGTCGAAACACATCAATCCGGTCGATTAAGCTGCTTATCAACACGATCTATGCCAAGTGTAAGGATACTGCCGCACGTAGCACCATTTGCGACAAAGCTATGTTCTCTCGCTCGATGCCATAATCAAACCCGTTATCGGCATCAACATGCGGTTTAGGAAAAATGTTTGCTTTTCGGATCAGATAGGGAAAGTGTTGCACAAACATGTCCAATGTAAGATCGAGCACCGCCGAGTGATCTTTGGGGTGTGAACAAAACCTGGGCGGCCGATCTGTTTGATATGAGTGTTTAATCCGGGCACAACAGGTGCTACAATTATGGCCCACTTCAAACACTCCGCGCCCTCATAAAACAGGTTAACAATAATATACATAAATAAAACAATGTATAATAGCAACAAAGAAACATAATTATATAAGCGCATATTTGTACACATAAATAAAGTACATTTTCAAAGAAATACATTTGAACACACAAACGTATGTGTATATATATTTAAAGCAGATATATTTGTTTAAAAATGTTGATGTCTAAACAGTCTTTTGAATTCTGAAGTACTTTCTGCATTTTGTAATTCATCGGATAAGGAATTCCAAAGTTTTGCACCACTGAATGAGAAACTGGACTTAAATTTTTCTGTATTCGGCTTCGGGATTTTCAAATTTTTCTTTGAATTGGATCTGGTATTGTAAAGCTCATTGTTATTGAGCGGGCATAAAAGATTATTAATATATGATGGGGTTAAATTATTGAGAGCTTTATATTGATATATTTTATTTTTATTAAGTGCAACCTGATATAATTATTTATACAATACACAGTGAAATATGATAATATACATATATAATTCATAATTAATTCAGCCAGCCTTTAAAGGCTTATGATGCACTATCTTTTATATACAAGTAGAGATTTGTGATAAGAAGTTCTTATTTAGAATTTAATCAAATGCAGCAAAGTTCTATAAAACATTATTTGATAAATTTCATGTCAGACAAGTCTGACAACTGGGCTGGTGGTCACCAGCTTGGATAAACATTACGTTTTATTTGTCGGGCTTTTACAGCACGCCTTAGGGTGTGGATATGCGTCAATTATTGAAGGCCTTAGGGCAACCTGTTGATGTTTGTAATTTATACGTTTTGGATTACTGTCTCATAGACATTTATACCACATCCCCTGTTTCTACATTTTTCATATAGTGCTGTCATTGAACTGCGATTTTTTTTCACGAGAAAGTATCTCCCTTTTAAACTTATTTAAGGTCTCCTTCGATATGTCTCCTTGCTGTCTTTCTTCTGATTATTTTTTCCTGATAAGGTCTCCCGTGATACTCCTTTAGCGCCTTAAGTTCTTCTGATTTTTTCCAGCACTGTTTCGAAATCATTTACCAAGACAGTTTAAAACATATCGAAATTATGTTTCGGACCTTTCATGGAACTTATGGAATATAAAAAGTACAGGGATTTTGTCCTTTACAGCTATTTCCCTGCAACCAAAAACACTTATAATGAAAGAAAAAATACACAGCACAAAAGCGTAAGATACAGCTGATTAAATGTGTTTGTGGAAAATGTTACGTGATATGGCTCATTTATATTTTTACTTCGAAAGCGATCGTCGCACGACAATCGCGAGATGTCGCGCAATGTCGTGCGAAGTCGCGAGAAAATCGCTGGGTGTTTATAATTGTCGTTGTTTGTTTATACTTTTAATGCCAGCGAAAATCGTGCGACGTCGTGCGGTAGTCGCGCAATATTCGCGCGACGGTCGCAAGATGTTGCGACGAAGTATAAATGAGCCCATACACATTTATTACGTTTGGGTCGAGGAACTGATAATTTTGTAGAAAGTGACGAGAGAAAGGCCTCATTTATACTTCAAAAGTGATCGTCGCGCGAAAATAATGGGTGTTTATACTTGTCGTAGTTTGTTTATACTTTTAACTCCTGCGAAAATCGCGCGACATCGAAGTATAAATGAGCCCTTACAAAGAAATTTTTAATTGCAAAATGTTAAGCATAATATGACGTACAAAATGGATTGAATGTTAAAGTCCTAGTGACGACATACAAATCCTGACCAACAATACCCTTTAGATTTAGAATAGAATATAGGAAAGACATTTTAATCTTGAAAATAACCATTTTGTCCATTGAAACCAGACAAATACCTTTGTAACCACGTGTTTTGAAATTTTTTCACGAAAACGGCAATAGATAGATGACTAGATGTTAAGGGGAAATGTGTCTTATTGAGATGTAGATTTGATTTACTGGGCCAAAAATAATTGGACCAACCGGTTTTAACTTTGGGTATTGAAATCAATAATTGTGTGTTTTTCCTATGCAATTTGAATATTTTTGCGGCTTTATATAAGATATGCAAAAAAAAATTAACACTTCAAATACTAAGAAATGGCCACGGAAAAAAGTTTTCTTTTACCAAAAATTAATTCCTTGACCTTGCATACATTGTCATTGTCTTGTATTTCTATCAAAGATATCCAAATATCAAAATTAAAACTGAAAGACAAAGGACAGACAAGACTTTAGCAACCCCAAGAAAGACAAAAGACAGACAAGACTTTAGCAACCCCAGAAAAACAAAAGACAGACAAGACTTTAGCAATCCCAGAAAGACAAAAGACAGACAAGACTTTAGCAACCACCAGAAAGACAAAAGACAGACAAGACCTAAGCAACCCCTAGAAAAACAAAAGACATATAGAATCTAACACCACCTAAAGTACAAGACGAGAAAATCTCAGACACCCGAGGGTAAGATTTCTATCGTTCTCTGATGAGGCTTGCCGAGCAAAAGCAAGAAGCTAGAACTAAATACAATGATAAATTATCCTACAGCAACTTGACAAATTTTATTTCAAATTTTACATTCAAACAAAAGACACTATGATAAAATTCCAATTTCTTGCCAATCATTTTTGTCTCTTATAGAGCAGACATTGAACCTTGATCAGAATATGTGGTGTTGACTGAGCATATAAGTGGACCAAGGGTTGTACTATAAACAAAGATTTTAGGCCAAAATATTCTTACACAACTTAGTTATAATAGATCATAATAAGACAACAAGTATTACATAAGTCTAAGATCCATGATCAAACAATCCTTCTTGTAACGTTTGCAAATGCTACTGACTACAATTCACAATTGATTAATATTCTTTATCAGTTATTTATTGATAGACAATAAACTAACTTTGACATAAATTTTATTTGCAGAATAAATTATGCATTTGTTTATATTCTATTTGCTAAAAGATTGCAACTGCTGGAAAGATTGAGGTCACATCGGAATTTTTTCGTTGCCATCATTATTTAATTGATTGACAATTATGATATCCATTTAGGTATCTGCAAATTCATTTTTCTACACCTTAATTTCTTACTTTTAAGAATTTTGACCCGCAATGCCAATAATGCAGGATATTATTCATCCATTTTCCTTGCAGAATTGAAATATGAAAATTTGTTCACCCGAAGAAGATCATGTTTCCCGAGGGATTGCCCGAGGGGGAAACATGACTTTTTGAGGGTGAAAAATTTTTCATATTTCACATATGCAAGGAAAATTAATGATTTATTCCACTATGCCTTATTGATCACAAAGAAAGTGGAAATTTTCATGCTTCTCTTACAAAGATTATACCATCATTGAACTTTTCTTGATAATGACGTCAGAGGGGAATATGATAAATGGACGCGACACGATGTTTTGTCCAATGTCAGGTGGTACTCTGTCGACCAATCGGATAACGCCATTGTACCTCAAATTTTGATACAGTGGAATAATATGCATTTATTTCCCCTGCAGAAGTAAAATATGAAAATTTGTGCACCCTTAAAAGATCATGTTTCTCTAGCGCTTAAGGGTGAACAAATTTTCATATTTTACTTGTGTAAGGGAAATTAATGATTTATTCCACTATGCTAATTTCTAACAAAAGAAAATGGAAATTTTCATATTTCTCTTTAAAAAATTATACCATAAATGAACCTTTTCTACAAATAGCGGATCGTCTGATAATGACGTCAGAGGGAATATGATAAAGGACAAAATATTGAGAGGGAGACACGATGGTTTGTACAATGTCAGGTGGTACTGTCTTGATCAATCAGATAACGTCATTGTATCTCCATTATTGATACAGTAAAATAATAAAATTTGTTTTTTTAACTAATTTTGATGTGTTTTTTTCACTGAAATTGTGTCAGTGTGAGCTTTCTGTATTTTGCCAGTAATTTTTTTCTATATGTTACCGTTTTCGAAATAAAAGGACTCAAAAGGGCGCGTTAATGCATTTCAGCGAGTTCAATTTCTGTTTTCCCTTAGGGACTGTATATTTTGATAAACCATATAAAAACATAATGACCACAACTTCTTGACATATATTATACGGGCTAATAAATGTCCATCAGTAAATCTTCTGCATGCAGTTGTTTTTCCACTTAGACAGTATGTACGTACACTACTCAGCTATATATTATCTTCACAATGTCAGTTTATATCTATATAACCAAACTTCACTTACTAATACACATTAAATTGTCTCTCCAAAATCAATAACAACTACAGCGACATAACTTATATGTACCTACATTAATTAGTACGCACTTTAGGGGCTCATTTCTTAACTTTTTTATATTTTTTTTCACTTTTTCACTGCATCCAACTTATAACTTTTATTTCTAAATCAAATGACATAAATTTTTGTCTTGTCTGGAAACTAGATGGTAGAAGGAAATATACGATTATTATTTTTTGTTGTTGCTATAATTCGTTTTATGAAAAAAAACATCTAGCGGCATATCGGGACGAGAGCAATGTGAATTAAAGTTCGAACAATGTCTAAATCACTTATGGTAGCGCAAAGCTATAGATATAGCTATAAAATCTATTAAAATAGTTTTCATTGTCTAGAACTACAAATCATGTTATCAAAAATAGTTATAATATTAAACGACAACATTTTTCAATAATTCAGATAAGAGGAAAAATATTATATGAGCACGTATAAAAATTCGAAACTATGCAAAATTTACCGGAACCTTTCTTATATTGCATTATATAAGAATTGTGATGATTTTACTAAACTGGAAAAAAGTGCGAGACCCAGTTTAAGAAACGTACATTAATACTATTTTTTTGGATTGGGTCTTTGTAATAATGTTGCTGATGGGGGGTTACTTCTTGAAATCCGTATGCAGCATAAGGAATTTACACAATAGTGAGACGGAATATTCATGTATTTTGTAAAAATTTTCAAATAACAAACATATTCCTTAGGCCACTCCAAATTAATAAATAGTTCTTCGGATTCGCTCGCTACTCATACTATGGGTTCAAAATTTCAAAAAAACTTTACTCGCTCAATTTTTTTCATTAAAAAAAAATTTTTTTTTAACTTTTCCAAAATATAGAAAATTAAAATTTGCTCGCTCGCTCCTAAAAAGTGCAAAAGTTAAAAAAAAACCTTAAACTGTTGTGTTCGCACCAGTTTTTGAGGTTCCGTTCCAATATTTTGCCATTGCAAGAAAAAATTAAAATTAAAAATATCGCTCGCTCGCGCCTATTTTTATCACTAAAAATCCAAAGAGTTAGAAATAAATTTTGGAGTGGCCTTATCATGAGAAAAAAATGAAATAAAAAACAGTTTTGAGAACAGCCTTATCTTGAACAGCAGAATAAAAGTTGTGCGATTGTATAATAATTCCATCCTTACAATGACAAAAATAGTTCGGAAATGAAATCAAAGTACCGAAATACTTTTTAGTCGAGGGACCCATCATTAAAAAAAATAACCTAAATTATTTACCATTGTAAGTATTAAGGATGCTGCAAAGTCTGTTTAGCTTCCTAATAGTTATATCTAATTTGAAATGATTTTCCGATTGATGTTATCTGCCATTTGTCTGCATATCATCAAAAGTACAAAAGAGAGTTGAATAAATAAATATAATACTCAGTGGTATTGTGCATTATCATTAAATCATATCATAAATCCCTCTTAAGAAAACAAATCAGTGGAAATATCTGTTGTGTGTATAACAGCAATAAGATAGAAAATTTGAAAAAATGAACAATATCGTTATCATATCGCAGACTTATAATCCATGCTGTAAACACATTTTTTTCTTGGTCACTTTTTCCTCAGACAATGCACCAATTCGTAATTTTGTTCGATGGAATGGCCCTCATCTTCCCGCTTCAGTATCTACCTATAAAATCACTTTTCATGCAATTATTACGTCATTACGCCAGTGTAGAATACCCATGTGAGAGATCAAAAGTGCATAGTCCAATGAGACAAGACCTAAAAGATAAAACGAAAAAAAGGAACAAAGGCTTGGAATCCACGAACTCCTTTACAGAACAGGAGTGGGATTAGGTGCTCTAGGAGGGTAAACATCCCGTCTTGCGCGTAACACCCGTCGTGGAATCCTTCAAGTCTAATCCGGGTTAACGTCAATCCGACATGAGGTCAACTTATTTTTGTATTACCGGTAACAGGTCCATAACTAGTTGAGATACATTGATACCATATGGATCTATACCAATTCGTGATGTAGCATTCTGTTTTCAACGTCATTACCTAAATAGCGATTTATGGTTTCTTTTCATATTCGACTGGTTTATGATATTTTTTATTAAGGAAATTTAATTGATATACGATTATAATTTTTGTTGTTGCTATAATTCTTTTTATGAATAAAAACGACAGTAGGTTACAAGGTCCAGCGGAATATCGGGACGAGAGAAATGTGAATTAAAGTTCGGACAATGTCTAAATCACTTCTGGTAGCGCAAAGCTATAGATGTAGCTATAATAAAATCTTAAATATTTTTTCTTGTTTAGAATTCACAAATCATGTGAGCAAAAATAGTTATAATATTAAAGGAAAACATTTTCCAATCTTTCAAAAGAGTGGAGAAATATTATATGAGCACGTATAAAAAATTCGAAATAAACAAAATTTACCGGAATCTTTCTTATAATTATTGCATTATATAGGTATTGTGATGATTCCTTCAAAGAAGTATTACTTAACTGTTAAAAGGTGCGAGACCTAGTTTAAGAAACGTACATTAATACTATTTTTGGATTTGGGTCTTTGTTATAATGTTGCTGAAGGGAGGTTACTTCTTGAAATCCGTATGCAGCCTAAGGAATTTACACAATAGTGAGACAATGGTGGAATCATGTATTTTGTAAAAATTTCCAAATATCAAACCCATTCCTTATCATGAGAAAATAGATTTTAAATAAAAAATCAGTTTTGAGAACAGCCTTATGTTGAACAGCAGAATAAAAGTTTTGCGATTGTATAATAATTCCTTCCTTACAATGACAAAAATAGTTCGGAAATGAAAGCAAAGTACCGAAGTATTGTTTACTCGAGGAAACCATCATTAAAAAAATAACCTTAATTATTTACCATTTTAAGTATTAAGGATGCTGCAAAGTCTGTTTATCTTCCTAATAGTTATATCTAATTTGAAATGATTTTCCGATTGATATTATCTGCCATTTGTCTGCATATCATCAAAAGTACAAAAGAGAGTTGAATAAATATATATAACACTCAATGGTGTGGTGCATTATCATTAAACCATATCATAAATCCCTCTTAAGAAAAACAAATCAGTGGAAATATTTGTTGTGTTTATAAACTGCAATAAGATAAGAAAATAAAAAAATGAACAAATTTCGTTATCATGTAGCAGACTTATAATCTATGCTCTTAACACCTAATTTTTTCTCTTGGTCACTTTTTTCTCAGAGAATGCACCAATTTGTAATTTTGTTCGATGGAAAGGCCCCCATCTTCACGCTTCAATATCAAATAGAATAGTCTGGGAGTAACATATTAACACATTATTAGTTATCAGTTAGTATATTACTGCCAGGAATAATGAATATTCAGGCTGTCCGAAGATTAATCCACATAAGAAAATAACTTTTTTGCTTAGTTGTTAATGCTACAACAAGAGACAACGAATAGTCATAAGAATATTACTTTTGGTATTTCTGGTACATTATGGGCGTTAATTTTGTCAGTCTCAAACGATTTAAATCTGAGACAGACAAATACGACGGTAATTAGGCAAAAATCCGTTTGCGATATCCGCTTTTTTCTGCGATCGCCCACAGGGGCCCCTTTCGAAAAAACAGTTGTGTGATTGTATAATAATTTGTTTGTGATGACAAGCACCAGTAATGGAAGTACTTTATACTTTTATAGAATTCTTGTATTAGTATTACAGTTAACACAATAAAGTCTACTATAACCTGATTACAGTTTTCGTTTGTAAAAACGACAATATTTTTCAAAAGACTAGTCAATATTTCGTTTTAATATCTCAAAACTATGTTTACTCTTCAGGATACCTATACCTTTCAATTGACAATGTTCGATAACAAAACTTTATTTCCAAGTATTTTGATAATACAATTTTACCAATGTTGAATTACCCCCAGGACGCTTCAGTCCTAAGTTTTTTAATGGGAGCGCAATAAATAGGTATCGATATTGTAGGCTTATCGTTCCTCAAACTTTATCATAGAGGATTATTGTGTGCGGACACTTTACCACGTAATACTAAACAAGAAACTTAAAACTGGGTGTGCCTGAATGATTCACCTTTCACATCCAATTTGTAATAA
This sequence comes from Geukensia demissa, assembly GCA_034783895.1. Classification (NCBI taxonomy): domain Eukaryota; kingdom Metazoa; phylum Mollusca; class Bivalvia; order Mytilida; family Mytilidae; genus Geukensia; species Geukensia demissa. The sequence goes on along the minus strand of JARWCS010364695.1, from coordinate 3,352 downwards.
AATTAATCGAATCCGTAAAGGAACGGAACCTACTGCACAATCTCCGAAAGAGATTGCTCATTCTAATTACGTCAGATTCGACCTCTACTGACTTATTACAGGAAGCTAGAAATCTCTATTTCGGAGATTGCCTACAGCAGAACTCGGATGAGGTATATTTTTATTTCTTAAATTAAGCTAAGTTAATTTTAAAAAAATACGTATGAAATGTCACAGCATATTCAATTTCCAAACTATTTATTATGATGTATAATTGCTGACGATCGTGGCTCAGATGAAAAAATAACATCTAGAAAAATTATGTCTGCAAATTTAAAAGTATATATATGACTGTCATAGAATATGTATGGACATTTGCAAGGAACTTTATTTTTTTTATTTTTTTTTATCAGTAAGATAAATAGGTGCAAAGAGTAAACAGTTCTATATATTTTAGTTCTTGTCAACGTTAATTGTTACAATTGACGCGAAATGTCTATGGCAATCAGAAAGTTTTGGTGCAATTAAGCCGTAATGTGTTCTAAAGAAGACATCGCACTTTCAATTAAGATTTATTTATTAAGCTCAATTTAGAGTTTTAGATCCAAAAAGCATTTTTGTCAATATATACTAACAAAACATGGACCATCTTAATAGTAACTTGCAAACTGAATTCGGACTGAATATTAAGCTTTAGAGCAAACTCTAAACCCTACACCAAATATTATTTGATGCATCGCAGATTAACCCGCCACATACTTTATGTGCCTGTTATAAGCCAGGAACATATAATGCAGTGGATTTCTTTTTATGTTTAAGTGTTACTCGTTTTACATTGTATACTTTTTTTCGATTATTGTGACATATAAATATCGACACATTTCATTTTTGGGACCTTTTACAGCTAGCCGTTTATATATGGTGTGTATATTTGACCTTGCTTGAATTCCATATGACAACATTTAGTGACAATTCAATTGTTTCTGGTCCAGTAATATTTTATAAACATTCGATATAACAATAGATATGAAAGCAATGTCTCAAAACCAAAACACAAGCTTGTTTCCACTGGGAAAAGTACATTAAAAAGATATCGTTTTATAAACAACAAACGAGGCAATATTATTTCCCATGACGCTCGACCAAGACCAAGATTAGGTACCTTTTTACACTTGGCTTAATTTGGGCCAGTTCACACACCAAAAATTAATCTGGATTAACTCGGGTAAATGTGGATTAAGTCACACTAGGTTTATTTTAATCCGGATTATTTTAGGGCCTTGTTCACACTACAAAATTAAATCGGATCAAATCATGATAAATGTGGATTAAGTCAAACTGCTTTCACACTAGGTTTAATATATTCTGGATTAACTTAATTCCTATAAGAAATCGAACTAATAGTCTGGATTTCTACGTTCAAATTTTAATCCGGATTAAGGTAAGCCACGAACTTAACGCTAATATTACCTCTATACTGGCTTAAGTTGAAACGGTGTAAAGGTCTTTTAAGATTTATTTTTTTCATATAAAATAGGAGATGTGGCATGATTGTCCATGAGACAGCCATCCACCAAATGACAGTCGAATCTAAACTTAAATATTTACGCAAGGTACCAAAAATTGAAAATTATTTTTTATTCGTAAATATGTATTTGCAAAGAAAGTATAAAAATGGAAAACATCCTATTTTAACAATGTCTGGCTGCTGATCAACATAGCTGGTAAGACCCCCAAATTGATTTTTGAATTATGAGTTCTTTTGACATTTTATTATTTCACTATTTATCTTCATTACAAAATGTCTGTTTTAGAATTAAGAATAATTCATTAAACGTCAAAGATACATATTCCTTTCATCACTAGACCTAAACCAATTGCAAAACCCAATGAAGAGATAAATTTTACAAATATTGCCACGGGAGTTTCCTTATATATATATAACTAATGGGAACATTATTTGTGATATCATTGGAAAACATTACATGAATTAAGACTCATCAGTTACAGAAATCACATTGGCCAATGGGCAGTTGCATGATTGCACATTAAGAGTTTGTAATTGACTTAAAATATCAGGATATCAAATTTATTCCTTATCAAGAAAACAAAATCAGTTATGAGATAATAGCATACTGGTTTTCAGCCTGTCATAGAACAAAACAAAACAATAAAGTTTTTGTCGTAGCTTTACAAATCTTTCTGTGGTCAACAGGCAATCTTGTTCACCGAATACTGGCAAGTATAGCAGCAGGCACAATGAATTCTACCTTGCTACAAAATTCATCAGGTGTTTTTAACGCCTTTGTATTTATATCTAAGGATAAATAAAGTGAATATTGCAATTTTTATCGTGGATTTGTAAGGAATACGATGGTCATTACTGTTTTGGGGATATGGAAACAACCAGTAGATGTTTGAAATTTAGACACTTTGGATGGTGGTCTCATGGACAATCATGCCTCATTTCTTTTTTCAATATATAATTAATAGATGTTCTGTTAACCTGTGTCTTTCAGACCTTCTTATTCTATCTATTTTCAAGGCGTCAGCGTTGATGGATTTTCGTCTATGACAGATGGCTTATGTAAATATATGTTTATTTACAAATATTATTATTTAAGGCAAATGTAAGAAATTCTGTTTGTGAGTTACTAAGACAACATTAATCCTCACAAATGGACAAGATTTAAGTAGTTGGACAATTATGTTTGCCTGTATAACGTTTTCCGGATTATGCTTGATAAAACAGGCACATTGAGGGAATTTCAAATTTTTCAGCTGAAATGAAACTTGGGTAGTAAAGATTGTCAATGTTTGGAGAAAGACCAAAGTGCAAATCGTAAAAACGGTTGATTTTTGTAACCTGCGAATGTGATTTTGGTAACCAGCAGTATTATGGGAAAAATCAGACAAAGAAAATTTCGATATGACGACAAGTTTGAAGAACAGGTTAAAATACTCATTTTTTTGGCAATTTTTCTTCAAATGTAGCTAAAATAAATAGTAGTATCATTAAAATAGCTGGCGCACATTCATATGTGTCTGAGAAAATTACTGAAAACCCAGCATAGTTGTAAGCAGATATTATTTGTATTCTCAACTTATACATTGTTACATTTATTCATACCTTAAAGTTATGGTTTAGGGGTTGTAACTTGATATGAATATGACGCATTATTTGTGTATAAATTACCATTGCAATGCGACACGCGATTGCTGTTCACGCGATACGTGATTATTGATACTGCACTACCTGATTTTTGTTTTTTTATTACAATTGCGAAATGTTTTTGATAAAAGGAATTCGAAGATACCAAAGGGGCAGACAGAAATCGTTAAGTCGAGGACAGACAAGACCATGGCCAACAAA
>JARWCS010364675.1:0-10489 GCA_034783895.1 Geukensia demissa | reverse complement strand
TGCTTTTAAGTCAAAACAACTTGAGGTCAATAATTATTTGTTTAAATTTAACTCTGATACAAGTAAACTTGAAATGTCACATGCTAAGAAAACAAGACACGATGAAAATCAATCTGCATTTTAAATTTCATTTTGACTACTTAAATGCAAATTTATCTATTGTGAGAATGTGCAATGCTTATCTTATTTCTATTTAGAACTTAATTTATATGCATGTTCTTTTAAATTAAGGCTTCAAATTCTTCTATGTGAATATTATTTAGTTAAAAGGATCTGTGCTTTCAATAACCCCTGATTTCTTCATTTATGCTATCAAACTTTTTATCAATAAATGGACATATTTTATCATCAACAATCAAGGAAAAACTGACCCGTACAATCTATTTCAACATTATATTTACAGATATATACATATTCATTACTATTTTACGATGAAAACGATAAGCGAGACAAGTAAATCTGAAATGGAAAATCAAACATACTTATCCCATGGCCTTGTCCATCAAATTGAAAAAGGAATCACTATAAATGCTCCCATTCAGATTTTATCAACATGGTCTGCCATATCAAAATTCACTCTTCAAAATTAATTTGAATAATCGGGGCCATTAAAAAACAAATACTGACTGGTTCCATGTTTAACCTGATACCTTATCAAACTGTTTCTGTCTACGTTTAAGATTAATTGTAAGTGCAGTTAAATAGTCATGTGACATAACAAAACAAACCATATTTTAGCAATCTGTGCAAAAAAAATGTTTTTTCTCAAAGAGTAAGTTTCTGATTAAATAAGTGATATGTGAATCTGATTTTAAAACTATTTTCTTACTTTTCAATTTTCTGATAATATCAAAACTGTTGTAATTTAAATATCTAATGATAAATATTTTACAGGTAACATTATTTGATACCTTATATGGTTGTACTGTTTCATAAAGAAACAATCCTCAGATAATTATGAGATTATACATAAAACACAAGTTTTGACCTTACTTTCCAAATTACTTTTTATCCCTGAATTAATTTTTCAAGTTAATGATCATCTTGTTGGTAGTTGAACAGATCATCTATATTTTAACAAGGGATGGATCCATAATAGGTATGGTTTTGTAAGAGTTGTCTCCAATTCTGGACGGTATCTCAATATAGCTGTAATTAATGTGATAAAACCAGAAATGTTGTTTTTTATTGTTTAACCCACAACATTTCCCTAAAGAAAAAAAATTTGGCTGATGCACATACATTAATGAAATACACAAAAATATAAGTTTTTGCAAAAAATTGTTAGGTAAAATAAACAACTCTTGTAAATCCAGAGATATGAAAAGACTAAACTGTCCAGGTATGGAAGCAGGAGGTTTGAGGACCTAGAATACAGGTTTAACCCCCCCCCCAACCCTCCAACCCCCATTCTGTGTTGGTAAAGAGTCGGGCTATCTGGATAACATGTTGTCTTTTCATGTTTGTCTTTGTATATTCTCTCACTTTTGTAGGTTGTTGGTCGGTTATGTTTGCTAATTTTGTGAAACACTTTCTTCCCAACAGATAAAAGTTCCTTAATATTTTAAATTATGAACAGAAAAGGTAAATTGGCAAATATCTTGACCATGAATAAAACTGCCATATCTATTAAAAAAAATAATACAAATGCAACCAATTAATGCTAGCAATAAGAGTAAATATCTGATGCTAAGTCATAACCAATGGTGTGACATATTTTATCTCTTTCCAAAAATTTGGTTTTAAACATTGATATAATATTTGGCTGAGAAGTTTGGTAGAAATTCATGCTTGTTTTAGAAAATGTCATGATGTTTTAAATTCAAATTTATATTATTTTTAGTGTGTTTTTTGTGGGCCATGATTCCCTTTTGTCTTTCAGAGAATGGTACTTCAAATAATCAAGTTTCCAAAAGGGTTACTTTTTTGGCAAATCTGAAAATATACAGTATAATACAATTAAGTGATACAGCAAAAATCTAAAGTTATTGTGAAAAATATAGATAAATGACTGGCTAATACACAAAGCTGCAACCAAACAAACAGACAGACAGACATCAAACCGGGGGCATTCACTAAGCCATCAACAGATCAATAAGGCTAATTTTAACAATCCTACTACATATACAAACAACAATGTCTGTAGTCTGGTGAACCAAGGAGGCCAACAAAGAAGTCATGGTACAATAGGGATTTCGTTGTTAGGATGTTCAATAAATTATGAAAAATGATAAGCTGATGATAAAGATAAAAGATGATGAACTACTTGCAATGAATGGCTTGTTGTCCCAGACAAGACACCATCACAAAGACTTATTGTATGTGACGAAATCTCTCTTCTTAACTTCTTATACAGGAAGTTCTTATAATAAACCTGTCATAAAACTTTTTTTATTCTGTTCACACTGTCTGTTAATACTCTGAACTGTAATGAGCAACCAGTTTTGACCCTTTGGAGGAAAAGTTCTGACTTCACAAAAATCTATGAAAATTTCCAATTGTATCAAGAGGCTCCTTAAAGACATGCACTGCTTGGAGATAAAGACAAAAATGGTAGGCTATGAAGGTTCAATTATGCATTCAAAACAGCTACTAAAAATTAGGCCTATTTTCATCTTAAAACTGTTCTAGCAAATTTGTGGCAAATTCTCTAAAAATTTTCATATGATCAATTAAATTTATGTCAAACCACATGATCTTATGGCCAAAACACAAAAAAGGAAAAGAGTCTCTCAAGGGCAATAATTCCTTCAAAGGACTAAACAGACAATTTCTAGGACTAAACAGACAATTTCTAGGACTAAATAGACAATTTCTCTCTGGTAACTCTTAGAAAGCTTGTTGGACTATCGCTCCTACTATTTAAAGTAACTATCTATCAATTATAGTTTCAGCGATAATAAATGGACGAAAATAGTCTTTCAAAGATGATACCTCCAATAAGGAGTCATAATTAATGAATTTTGTTAAACTGCTGTAAATTCAGGAATTCATCTCAACAGTAACATTAAAAGCAAAATATATGACATCTGAGAGCCAAGCATAGTAAAAGAAATTCTCAGACCCAAACAAATTCAAATAGGGAGACAAGCAGGTTTTGCAGAAAGATTAAGGTATTTGATTAACAGCAAAACATTTGACTGTACTAAGAGGTATTTTAATTTAATTTACATGTTTAAGAAATCCTTTATAAAAATATGCATATTTTTGATATAATCTATCAGTTGTACTTCCATATTATTACCAATTTTCTTATTGATAATTCAAGCATGTTCAAAAACATTCAAATATCTTTGACTAAACCAACAAAAATCACCTAGCCTCCAAAATTAATGTCACACATGAGCAAATCACTAAACAGAACCATCACAATTCATAATGCACCACAAAATTTAATGTTACGGTCTAACAAGCAACCAAAAAGAAACACTATAAACACAAATGCACCTGAATTCACATTACCTAATCCTACTACTAAAGAGCATATTAGCAATGACGTAACGTTATAATAGATGATTTATCACAACAGATTCTAGACAGACAGAAACCTCAGAGGTGTCTAATTGGGGAAAACTTAAAATCCGCTTTTCTTCTTCAATTGTAAAAGAATTCAAGACATAAATAATTCAAAATGGTGTATGCATTTTGCTTTCTTGTAAAAAAAAATTGAATTTTTATATCAGAAAATCACATTGAGATTTTATCTTCAATTAAACTCCTTAGTAAGAATTGACAGGTAATGATCATTTCACTAACTTTTCGTAATTAATTATCATTTCATGACATTTTAAACATCAATCACATGAAACAAGGCTTTAATGAACTTACACACCAACCATTTAGGCTGCAGTAAATTAATTCTATGTTTAACGTCAACCCTCAGAGACAAAACCTATGAGGGAGGGAGGAAAATTAAAAACAAACGAAAATTTTGAACACAAGTAAATCAATTTTCGTACATATCTGAATCAGTTATGCCATTAGCACATGTTCTAAAATATCAATTGACAGTTTTATATGTTAATTCGAATTATTTTTCATGTAAATCTTTAATGTCACTATGAAGATCTAAGAAATTTCTGCAGAAATCTTGAAACAAAAAGTGCAAGTCAAGTCCGGAAAACTTGATTTCTGTTAATTTTCGGCAAAACAAGGAAAAAGTGTTTGTTTTTATTTTTTGACAATTTTACAAAACCTATGCACGCGGCTGACGTTAAACATAGAATTTATTACTGCAGCCTTACATAAAAAAAACAGAGGCTCATAGAAGCCTGTATCGCTTTCCCTGATAGTGACACCACGGTGGTCCTTGTAAGCATAGATGGTTTCCAGGAAGGAATAATGGACCAACTTTTGGAAGAAGACCACTCAAGGACCATTTCACTAAAGTTTAGTTGCAACTGGCTATGTAGTTCCAATAGAGACCTATGTTAAATGAAGTTCTAATTTGGTGGCCATCTTGGTTGGGCATGAAGGAAAAAAATTTTGGTAGATATCAATCTAAGGAGCATTCAACCAAAGTTTGTTTGCTATTCGTTCAGTAGTTTCAGACTTCAAGATTATAGTGAATTTCCCATAGGGGCCAATGTTAAACTTAGGTCGTCTTCGACATACAGCCATTAAATCTTAATTTCTTTGGTTATAGGTGACCCGAGATTAAATGCAGGCCCTCGTCCAGTTGAGGCAAATATTTAACCGTCAGATAACTGAGCTAGTTGTTGATAAGACATAGGGATTTAGTGAGTGCACATGAAACTAAAGGCTCAAAATGTTGAGCCTATATATCATTAACCTGATATTGGGCCAATCAGAAACCAACAATACACGGCCAAAAATTCGTTCTATTAAATATTTTCAGCCAATGAGAATCAAGAATTGTCCATGTTGGCCATCTTTTTTGTACAAATCGGGATAAAACAAGCAAACTTTGTAAAGGACTGTCCATAAATGATTCATGTAAAGTTTGGTTCTATTTGGCTTAGTGTTTCAAAAGAGAAGATGAAATGTAAAAGTTTATGGGCAGCAACAATGCCAAGTGGTGACAAAAGCTCATAGGCCTTTAGCATGGTGAGCTAACAAAAGAATTCCTTCCTTAAATGCCAAGCATTCAAACCTTTAATTACATTATGTAATTATGGATAAAAAATTGATAGAACTTTCTTAAACACAATTTAAATATAGAATAGATTACTGTCTTGTCCCTATTAACTTGCATCAAAGATCAAATAATTAAATCCTTATAGTAAGGCATGAATTTTATAAATACTAATTAATCTGAATAGTTAAGCTCTATAAAATATAAAATCCTTATGCAGGAATTCAATATCGGGTATCATTTTACTTTATAATAATTTCATTATAAACATGTAAAGTACTTTTGCTTGGGTAAAAAAATTGAAAAGAATTGGTGAGGGTGAGTTATAACATAGTCGTCATTTAACATATAAAAAAATGTGTCCATGGGAAACGGATGCCTCCTGGGCAAACAGGAAGTATATATATATGACAGACCTGAAAAGGGGAGACAGTACAGCTCATCCTAATACTGATATTGCTTCCGACCAAATATCAAATTAATCCAACATAAACAAGCCAAGAAATCTTTGACAAAAATTGAAGTATAGATAGACCAAACTACACATCGAGTGTAATCTAGCTCATTCTATTTGTGTATTGTTTTCTCTGTTTATGATTGATTGTTGGTATAAGTTACTATAATTTTTATCACAACACATATACAGAAACCAGAATTTATAAACACACCCTAAATTTCACAACCATGTTTTAATATATTTTATTCTGGAATCTTCTGTTTACTGATGTGATGGAATGAGTTTGCATTATTATTTAGAAATAAATAAAATCTACTGCCCATCTAATAAAAAAAATGAATTTTGAATAAAAAACTTTCCATCCACGACCTGACACTGTTTTTCCCCCAAATTATTCACCAGGTAAGTTAAGGACTCTATAATTTATACGTATCTGGATGTACATATATATATTAACAAGAAAAGCTCAAAATTTACATTAATAAAATTGTTAGTACCAGACGAAATCCAGCATAGAGTTTCTGGCAATATTGTTTAACATGATAGATTTGCCCGTCTGTACAGTGTCATAAAAACAGAGTTAATTTATCTTGATCTTTCACACTTATAAAAGTAAAACAAACAGAAATAATATTTTTATAAAGACAGCAATATAAATTAAAAATAACCTTAACAAATACAGGAAATATTTTAATAATTTTAATTATATCCAATTGAAAGAGTTATTTCCCATATCTCACGTATTTATTTGTTTATTTAACTTTTTTTAAAAGTTGAATTAGTGAAAAAGTCCACTGGGGCCATATTTTGGCCCTAAATGATGAAGTATCTCAAATAAATTCATAACATCTAATTTTGATTTTCAAATGTTCCTTGGCTGAATATTGTTGGATATGACAATTATTGGATATGACTAATTTCTTGGATATGACTAATTTCTTGGATATGACTAATTATTGAATGTACAGAAACATTTTGTTGTATTTTACCACAATATTTCAGCCCATAATACAAAAAAATATTTAAGTAAAACTTCAAGGCAAAAAAAGACTCCTATAGCACTTAGTCCTTACTTGGTCAAAACCAGTTGTTCATTTTTCATTTTGGAAGAAGATTTTCCCCATCATTTCTTGCCCTACTCTATTTAATGCTCATAATTGATAAGCATTAGCTACCCAAATATGCCTCAATTTTTCATTTGGATCAATTGAATTACTGGGGTAAATTTGATTTGCTGTTTTTTTTCAAATAGACAAATTGAGATTCCTCACAATTTGACCATACAATGTGTTACTCTATCTATACAGAAAACTTCTTAAAATAGAAAGTCAGATATTATTCCGGAATATCAACATTCTGTATTCAATGACCAAAATTTCATTGCTGAATGCTTAAAATATATTGCAGTTTACCATATACAAATATGTTTTTCATTGAACTTCCTTATATAGTATAAAAGTTCTTATTTGTATTGAAGAGCAGTTTAAATAACCTGAATCTCTGCTTTTTTAACAACTAATTACTTTGTTTTTTAGTTCTTATTTTAACATTACCTCCCTTGATCAATCAAATGATCGTTACGCCCTACCATGGCAAGTTTCAAGGTCTCCACTAGGAAGTTGAATTACTGATTCAAGAAATGATAATTTCAATTTCCTGTGTGCATTTGGTCAAAATCGATCAAATCCCATTAGTAAAGTTTTATATTCTAATCTAGAAAGATTCAACAGGTTGATTTTTTCTATTAATGTCTGATATTATCTCCCCTTTTAAATCCTTGCATGCTCAAACTAGGTGGGTTCTCAATCATAAATGTCATACACAATTCCAAAATAAAATTGAACAGTCCATTTTCTGACATTACATTCTTTTGAAAATTTGTAAAGGTAATTTATTATCAATAGAAACAAATAATTTATAATTTTACACTTGAAATAGCCCAAAAAATTGTAATCTTTTCAATTTCAATGTATCAAAACATTTGCGCTGTAAGCCATACTAATTCAAGTAAACGATCGTTCACATTTAATCCCAAAAGCGGTCATACCCTCACACACGACAGATTAAAATTGTAAAAAATTTGTTTTGCACATCCAAACAATTGTATATTTTCTTTTCAACACAGATTATCTGCATAATCTATAACTTAAAACTTATTGTGTCTCTCAGTAACAATGTTTTCAGTGGCTTTTTAAAAACAGCCCATATTTCCTTCATATGGTTTTGTTCACGACATCTTTAAATAAAACAAGAATTTAAAAGTAGGGTCAAATTATGATTCATGATCAACCCAACAAATTTCTCTTATTAATATGGTTTTGCCCACAAGAATTTCATTCAGACTGTGTACAGACATAAAAATATCTGAGTCAAATTACTGTGCGATTGATTGGGGTTTAACCTCCCTTTGGATAACATTTTGGTCAGACCTCTGCAGTCAGTTTTAATGGTGGAGAATTGATTGATTGAATGTTGCTTAAACGTTCATGCATATTCAGGATGAGAGCATATTAATGAATGATGATGAATGAACCCTGCTTTGTACTTGACCAACACACTTTGCCCGTTCTTTGGGTTGCCCACAAAAACAAAGTCAGCAGAAAGACATGTCAATTTACTACTAAGACACATTATTCTGACTCTGGGGCGACCAGTCTTTGCTCTTACTCCTGTATGCTGCGTGCTTAACAGAGAAGCAGCAAATACCAATTTTTATGTCTTTGGTTTGAATGGCTGGGGATCGAACCTTCCACACTTAAGGTGAGCACATTAACCATTACAACAGTGAGGCAGTTGACAGTGGAGGAAGCCAGATTACCAACAGAGAACTGCCAATCATGGTCAAGTAACTAACTAACCTTATCACATGGAATGCCAGAAAAATGCACACTTTTTATGCAGCATTTTAATGCATATCAAATCTTGGTGAAGGCCTTAACTTGAAAATCATGGTTTTTTGGCTCAATGTTTTACAAGAACTTAACCGAATTACTGCTGGAATATAAACAAATTGATTAATTCACACGAATCTGAACAAACTCTCTTAGTTTGAACATATCTGTGAACAAAATGAAATTATGAAGTAAGACTGTTTTGAAGTGGGTCAATAAAAACACTTCAAAAGTTAAATGACAGCTAATTTCTAGATCATAACATAATTTATTCCGTATCTCCTTTCAACCAAACTTTAGATAAAGTCACCTCTAATGTTGGTAAATACGGCACTGTAAATCACATCGGAATATTTACAATTTGTATAGGTCGTAAAATTCTGAATCACATTAAACACGCCATTTAACACATAATTGTCAAACATTTTTGACGATAACTTGTCAAATAAAATATGAAACATATCTCTAAATATTATTAATATTTGGTAAAAATGATTGAAATGTTATCTAAACCATTATTAAATATTTTGAATATGGAAGATAATATTGTTTAAAACATATACATGTTACATAATACACAAGATATGAATCTGAACTGAGATTAGATTTAAAATTTTTTATCTTTAATATTTTGTTTAAACTGGGGATATGCCCCTAAGAAATATATAGCGGTATATATTTACCGATATAAGTTGTATATACTCAAATGAACACCTTAATTGGGTTGTTAATGTGATCTTACTGAAAATCCTTTCACAAAAGATAGAGTTTCAAATTACTTCAACATATAGTCCCATATACTTTATGTACCTGTAACTTATGATAACACAATTCTTTGTGAATATCAGAGGGAAATCTAGTATTGAGAGTTCAGGGGGTATAAAGTGTAAAAAATGTTGACGAAAATTTTCAACAAATTAAAGAAAAAATACCATATTCTTTTATCATTTTAGTTTTAGGAGGAAAAAAATCTAAGAAAAACAATTTGCTGCAGCTAACAACTTTTATAATAGGCAGCTATGGATTCCTGAGAGGGCAGGGTATGGTTGTGGACCTGTCCGTTAATAGTTGTATTTTCTACCTCTAGTCTCAATAGCTCAATCTCTCCGAGGCAATATAGTATTATTTATTGAACAGTTCAAAAAAGATCCTACCAAACATTGTTTTATTATAATCAAAAATGCTTATAGAGGACAAAAGATAAAATTTCAAAAGTCAAAATGAACACTCAATTAGCAACTAAAAGTACCATCATCACATTGATGTTCCATATACCCAACAAAATACATCTGTTCCATATACCCAACAAAATACATCTGTTCCATTTACCCAACAAAATACATCTGTTCCATATACCCAACAAAATACATCTGTTCCATATACCCAACAAAATACATCAACTTAAAAAATTTATCGTTCTTGGCTAAAACCAGTTCGTCAATCTGATATGTTAATTGACTCGTACTGAAATACACCTCCTGACAATTAAATTAATGGCCTGTCTCTCAAACAAATCTATTAAAACAATTATCACTACTCCATCTTAGGTAAACAGATTTGCTTGAGGGACCACAGACACATGAACGTCAAAAATATTGACAGCTTAAAACCGTGTTCAAAACTAAAATTTAATCATCAGACCTTAGGCGGAATTTCATAGATATTGCTGTAAACTCCATACAGAAATTTTTGTATTTTGCAAGATCTATACAAGTTTTTTCATAGATATTAGATTGTCAATAGATTTCTAGTTTATTTTGTTATATCACTGAACTTGTTCACACTCCCAGTTAATGCATGAAATATGTCGAGCTGCAGTCAACCACCAATTGATGTTTGTTTTTTGTTTGATTATGGTTTAAGAAAGAAAAAGGTGATGAGGTTTGACTGTCCATGAGACAACCATCCAAAAAGTATAAAAAGGAATTCAAAGATACCAAAGGGGCAGCCAGAAATTGTTATGTCAGAAGACAGCCAAGACCATGGCCAACAAAATGAAACGAAAGACAAACATAGAACACACAACACTACACTGAAAACTAAAGC
>JARWCS010364664.1:0-10490 GCA_034783895.1 Geukensia demissa | reverse complement strand
CACACTTACCCAAAGGGTCTTTTGTTCACCTTTCACATTTCAACGTGCTGCGGTCGTATCATGCTGCGCTTGCGAAGGACCTCTGTTATACATTATCAAATATCTAACAAGGATGTCTAGACTAATTTTCTTTCTCCTCTCAAACTGTTTGACCTTAGAAAAAGGAATGAAATATGTCATGTGGCAGGTGAGGGATACAAGCTTGCAATGCATTAGTTTTAAATGTTGAAAATTTGGCTTCTTCAAGTCAATAATACAATTAATTTGAAACTCACAAATCAGTATGCATGATTAGAGAAAGATATATCTATACATTTATATATACATTTATATATACATTTATATATTTGAATTAGCTTTTGACTTCTGGCTTTAAACTACAGTATGTAAAAAATGGTCACCGGGTGACATCTTACATTTCTAGCTATATTAACTAGCTATAAGAGTTTAAATAAGATATTATTAATGTTGTAGTTTTTTTCCTAATCTTGATTGTGAAATTATTTTTCAGTTTATATTTTCATTAGGATTTCCATTGCTGTACCTTGAAGGTTTATTGTTGTAAACATTTTATAATTTTAAACTTTTACCCTGTGTTTTCTTTTAGATTTGATTAAAATTGATGTGTAGATATTTATTAGTTGTATTATGTGCAAAATTCTATTTGACAAAACAAACTTATTGCTAAAACAAACCTTAAAACCATTAGCATGTTTTACATTGCAATTTGTTAAAAAAAAAAAACAGCAATTATTTGATATTCTAGCACCAACTTGGTTAATTAAAGGGACAACATTTAAACTCTGGCAAAATTTTCATTTCAAATTAATATTTCTAACAGTAAAAGTAAGTAGAATATGGTCAAATGTTTTAAGATAGATTGGTAGTACCAGCTTTTGAAGAAATGAAACAAGTAGAATTCAGCTATATTTAGTGATTTAAAATAAACTAACAGTATCTGATATTGTATAATTTTCCGTATTTTATGGTTACAGAGACGACACAGCAGTGATAACCAAGTTAACAACAGACTGTCGTACGTTCTTAGGGATGGGCAACTTGTCGAGGAAAAATGGCACAAAGTGGTTGTTGGAGATATTATCAAGATGGAAAATAATCAGTTTGTGGCTGTGAGTTGATTTTATGCCCCAGCCATTAAATTGTGGGGGCATATAGTTTTAACTTTGTCCCTACTGTCATCATTCTGTCTTTCTGCATCAAACAGTTTTCTAAAATTTCCCTCAAGTTTCACTGATTTTTGCCTGCATTATGGCCTTCAGACTTAAGTTTCATTATAACTGCACCTTTCCTGGTTTTTTTCTTACACTATTTCAGATAAGCTGATTTTTGGTATGTGTGTCTACCTCGATGAGTCCCAATTAAAAGAATAAAGCCCAGTCATCCAAAATTCTTTTAAGCACATTTTTTAATTGCAAACACGTGCATTTAACAACATAATTTTGTGTGAAAAATTGACTTTATACTTGAATGATTTATAAAACTGAATTTCATTGGTCTGTCTTGGATTTCTCTCTTGGTTTGCTTCAATCAAAGAGTTTTTTTTTCACGAGAACACTGTACTTATATTTCTGTCAGTACAACTATGCATGTGTTTGTTCACAACAGATATATCAGTAAATGTGAATACATGGTTAATTATAAGATCAGATTTATCAGTCACTGCAATTGTAACGGCAATAAAAACCTCATATATATTGTATATTCTCAAGTGGCAGGTTTGGAGTTCAGCCATATTTGCCTGAATTTATTCTGATTATATTTTGTAATTTGAACAGACTGTAAGAATGCATGTATTTAATTTTGCAGGCTGATCTGTTACTTTTGTCAAGTAGTGAACCACACAGTTTGTGTTATATAGAAACCGCTGAACTTGATGGGTATGTATTGTATGATGGAAAGTTTGCTTAAGATGAATCTGAAATTTCTATTTTCTTTTGGAAAGTGAATTATTATTTGTTGTGCAACTTTTCATTATTTAAAATGTGAGAAAGTTCTTAAATAGCAAATGAATAGACAGTGGTCCACGTAGCAATTATAATGTCTCAAAACTAATTCTTTGACATCAGAATGTTCATTGACTGATTTGTGCTGATTTACCAAATGTCAATGGTCAAAGTTGATTCTTAATAAAGAAACTAAAATAATGTTAATTGCTTAACAAACAAGTACTCCTTGACAATAACACTTTGAACTTTGCTTTAAATCAAATCATCCTGGATTTGAAAATTCATTTATCAGAGTTTTTTTTTTAAAAACATCATCTGTTATGTTCTGTAAAAAAAATCTGCCCAGCATTGAATGCTGTTATCCTGATATAAATCAATGTATAGTAAATTAGTTTAGCACTGTAGTTATATGATGTGTCGACAGACAAATGACATTTTGTTTTCTGTATTTGTAGAGAAACAAATTTGAAAGTAAGACAAGCTATCCCAGAGACGGCAGAGCTTGGAGATGATACACAAAAAATGTCACAATTTGATGGTAAGTTGGGGATATTTCACAAGCTATCTCTTGACACTGCTACATTGTTCCTAATTTTGTTATATTTTAAAAATAAAAGGAGGTACGCTTATCCATTAAATCAGTCCCAATATTATATATTTCAATACGACAAATTAAAGAACCTTACTTGCATATTTGAATGAATACTTGATCATAATCTAATGATATATTTCTCATACGACTTCATAAATTGGGAAAATTATGTACCATATTTTGTCAAAGTTTGAATTTTTAGCACAGCTGTGTTCACTCTTTATATTTATATATGTTATTTAATTTTACATTTTACACAAGACATCAAAATATTTTGACTGGACACAGATGTGCAATATACTTTCTGTACTGAATATTGTTGAAAAGTGGCACTTTTTACACTCAACTGAAATAAAACAAGGAAACTGTACAAGTTTGTGCTGTCAGAGTACAGAAAAGGACACTTCCAAAGTACAAAAACTATGTTTATTTGTTGATTTTATCCATGTTTTAAAACTTTTTTGGGGCCAAAAAGTGTTTTTATCATACCTTGTCCTCATTTGTAGATTTGATTTTAAATCATTGACTGCAGATAAATGTGATTGATTAGTTTCTCGGAAACTTCACAAATCAGCTACATTTCATGGAATCAGTTTTAAGAAAAATGTGTCTTCCGGCAAGATACATGTATTGTTATCTATATTCACTTATAATTAATGTCAGTGAATAGGACTGACATAATGTTTATGCTATTTGACTTCATAATTTACTGGAGTGAAATATTTCATCTGAGGATGCATTTACTATAGATAGAGGCTGCTTCTAGTATGGATGGAAATTTCCCATTGATCAAGGAGTGGTACTCCACCATTGTTTATGGCCATATGGAGACCTACAGAGTTGTACATTTCCTCTGTGTTTCCTCTGGTTGGAATGCAGTCTCTCTGTCATGTCTTTTTATTTTGTTGTTACTTTATAAGTGGACATTAAAACCTTTATATTTTTATTAAAACTACTGAACAATAGAACATCCATTAAATTAGCGTTTATATCAGACAGTGTTAACTTAAACCGCAGAACAATACATATTGTATAACTGTCTAATACCATTTTAAATCGGAGAGATTTAACACCAGTTCATCTGTCTATATAGAAAAACAGATGGTGGAGTTGGTGTTCATCTGGTCACAAATAATAGATTTAAATCACTACAAAGTTTTTAAAACTTCAAAAACTTTGTCTGATCTTTCTTGGACTTTTTTTAAAATTTGCACCTTATTATATTACCCATATATTTATTTTTTATTATTTTTTTCACTATTTAGAAATACATGTATTTGGACTTAAGGTTTTTTAACAGGCTATTTTTTCTTAATGAAGGCTCAACTTACACATACAAGAATGAGAGCTGGCAAGACACCAGGTTCTTACAAAATTTTTCATAAATATCTTTAACATTTATTCAATATATATGAAAATTTTGGCACACTTGAATACTAACCTTGTTTTATTAATTTATATTATTTGTTAATATTTATACTAACTTTTTCTACAACCTCTTACAGCTGATATTGTGTGTGAAGCTCCAAATAACAACCTGAGTAAATTTGAAGGGAAACTGACATATAACAACAAGGTCTATTCTTTGGATAACGAGAAAATATTGTTACGAGGTTGTGTATTACGGAACACTAAGTGGTGCTATGGGTTGGTCATTTTTGCTGGCAAAGATACCAAACTTATGATGAATAGTGGCAAAGCTATGTTTAAAAGGACTAATATTGACAGACTAATGAATGTTTTAATTATAGGGGTAAGTATAAATTTCTAAATGTTACCTTAGTCTTAAGTTAATTACTGTACCACAGAATGAGAGACTTTACTATAAATCAAATGCGGAACTAAGCAAACAGAAAACGGGGTGTGTTGAAGGAGACTACTCTCAATATAATTGATGGTATGACTGTGTCATAGAAATTAGTATGATTTTTAGTTCAAGTGCCATAAAACAAGGTATAATTATTTCATTTGATTAATAAAACAGGGTATTAATTCCTCCAATAAATAAAACAGGGTGTCAGTTTTCTAATTAATGAATCAAGCAGATGTTGTTGAGAATACTGAGGGTAAATATGAAGAAATATATCCAAAATCTATGTTCACTAATATACTGATTAAAATAAACAATTCCAGAAATTTTGAGAATTTAAGAAAATATAAGAGGTTATCATATTCAAAAATAGGACATTGAACGAACCATAGGTATATACAGAAAAAGAAGGTGTGGTATGGTATCTTATAATTGCAAACATGTACAGGTTGATCTAAGGCCTTCAATACTGGACCCAGATATACCCTGAAGCAAAGCTGTAAAAGGCCAGAAAAATATAATATGATCATATTCAAATGTAACAACTATAGGCCAAATGAGAATACAGTGTAAAACAAGTAACTCTTGAACATAAAAATAACAACATCCATTGGATTACAGGATTCTTGGTTAGGACTGGCAAATTTGCAGGTGGGTATAATGTTTTTGACCCATCTGTTAGTCCTGTTCTTGTCAGCACAAACCGCTTGGCAGATTGGTTTCATATTTAGTACGATTGTTGATCATGATGTTTATATGTGCACACATTACTTCCATGTTGATCGGAAATTTTTGTTATAGGATAGAGACGATTTTCAGGTAAATAAACAATGTTTCATCTGATCAGCACAACTCCTTTGAAACTGTTTGACAGATTGCTTTAACGTTTAGCATATTATACTTCCATATTGATTCAAACATTTTTTGGGGCGATGAGACTTACAATGTACATATAGCGTATTTTCCGCTACAATATCAATCTCATCTTGTCAGTGCAACTCTCTGAAGTCTCTTGGAAAATTTAATTCTTATTGATAGGATTGTTGATTATTAGGTATAGATGTGCATACCTTACTTCCATATTGATCTAAAATTGTTGTAGGAGATATGAGACCTACAATTTTCAACTACAATGCCAATATATCATATTGTCAGTACAACTCTTCTGAAACCACCCAATTGATTGCATCCCTATTTAGTAAGGTTATTGGTCATGATGTGTAGATTTGAATTCTATCCAGACAGCCTGACAATTTTTATAGGTGTCCTGATTGATTTTTTGTATTACAATTTTGCAGGCTTGGGCTATTTGAGCATGTTCACCTTTCTATATTTAGAATTGTTTGGCACACTTACACAAGGAAAACAGAGGAAATAGTCTCCCCTCCCAATCTAGTTTAACCCCCACCACATGTTGCATCTGTCTTAGGTAAGGTTTTGTTGAAGGTCATGTGGCATCCTAGATATGATGACATTTATTCTATATCTTTCCTTTTTGATATTGAAACAGTTTTAAACATATATTTTCAGATCTTCCTGTTCCTGTTATTTTCTTGTATAATAATGACAGTGGCCAGTGGAATATGGGAGACCTTAAAAGGGAATGACTTCCAAGTTTATCTTCCATGGGACAGCTATATTCCAGGATCGCCTGACAAAGATGGCACTGTTCAAGAGGGTGCCACTGCCACGGCTATGCTAGTTTTCTTTTCCTACATAATTATACTGAATACAGTAGTACCTATATCATTGTATGTCAGGTAAGTACCAAGAATGTTAAGAGGAGATGACCTGTTAAAAATTTCATTTTTTCTTATCCCATTTTGGTTCTATATCTTTAATAGAAAAATATTTTTATAAGTTGGGTGTTACAAATATTTTTTCAAATTGAAGTTGGCTACTAACTGCCAGTTTTTGTTTTTGTTTCAGTTTAATTTAGAGAAAAAAGATATTGGGTTGATGTAACATGAATCTTAGTCATATAACACAATAACGATTTAATATGGAAGTGAACCATGTCTTTTATTGCTATTCCCTAATCTTAAACTTGCTGTTTATTTTTATGTTTTTAGTGTTGAAATTATAAGATTGGTGAACAGTATGTGGATTAACTGGGATGTAAAGATGTATTATGATAAAGTGAAAGTAGCTGCCAAAGCAAGAACTACCACACTGAATGAAGAACTAGGTCAAATAGAATACATCTTTTCAGATAAAACTGGAACATTAACACAGGTAAATGTCAACTAGGCCAAGTAGAGTACACCTCAAACATTTCCACAGGTAAATTTAATTTAAACATATTTTATTGAATAAAACAAATGGATTAGACACAAGTTTTGCAACTTAGGTCCGTCTTCTCCATATTTTCTCCACAGGTAAATGTCAGCTATAACAAAAACAGTATAGCTTCTCCGATAAAGCTTGAACATTAACACAGGAAAATGTCAACTAGGTCAAATAGAATACACCTTCTCTGATATAACTGGATTCTTAACACTGGTAAATGTCAACAAGGTCAAATAAAGTACACATTCTCTGATAAAATTGTAACCATCACACAGGTAAACGTCAATTAGGTCAAATAGAGTACACCTTCTCTGATAAAACTGTAACCTTAACACAGGTAAATGTCAAGTAGGTCAAATAGAAAACATCTTCTCTGATAAAACTGGAACCTTAAAACAGGTAAACAACAACTAGGCCAAATAGAGTACACCTCAAATGTTACCACAGTTAAATGTCAACAATAATAAAAACAGTATAGCTTCTCTGATAAAGCTTGAACATTAACAACTAGATCCAGTGCAATGCTCCTCTGATCAAACTGGATCATTTACACAGGTAAATGTCCACTGGGTCAAATAGAATGCACTTTATCTGATAAAAGTAGAACATTTACACAGGTAAATGTCAACTTTTTCAAATAGGGTACACCTTCTCTGATAAAACAAGAACAATAACACAGGTTAATGTATATAGGTCAAACAGAGATTTTTGTTTTGTTTCAGTAATGTTTTTTTTTATTAATTTAGGGAAAACAGTTATTAGGTTGATGTAACATAAAAAGCTTAGTCACACCTTAAATTTTCCCAGTGAACCCCACTTTTCTTTTGTAATGTCATTTCATTAAATGCATCTTCAAAGGGCATTTGATATTTTTCAATTATTGTTAACTCATAAGGCAAAATCTTCAAGTTATTTGAAATTTACTAACAGACATCTATTGATTTCATGATTTACAATGAATTTATTTCAGAATATAATGGAATTCAAGAAGTGTTCAATAGATGGTAAATCATTTGGGGATGCCTATGATGAATTTGGGAACTCCATAGAAATAACAGAGGTATAATTTATGGGTTCTATAGACTAACTTGCCCATTGTTGTGCATTGTAGGTACATTAGTATTCATGTGCTTTACTGTCACATTTTATTGTCAAAATAAATATTGTTCGTCTTAACAATAAATATATCTATAAAACATCAAAAATGGCTTTTCAGCTTATAATTTCTTTACAAGGCACATATTTTTCTGTGTGCAGACATTTTTTATATATATAAGTTAGATGGTTCTCCCTGGATGCTCCAGCTTCCACTGATGGGCAGGATATACCTGATATAGTTCTAAATTTCTGCGTCTTTCTGCAGAAAATACAGTTCATTAAATGTAAATGTGTTAATGCCAGCCTTGGCAACAAAGTTTTCTAATTACCAATGAACACCAAAAGAACCGTATCATACGAAAAAGGATGCACTTGACTGATAAGGCCTTCATTTACTTTAGGGGACCCAACCCTATGAGACACATTTCTGTTCTCACCCTTACCCTCAACCCAACCCTAACCCTAACCTCAACCCTAACCAAACCCTAAACCCTAACCCTTACCCTAACCAAATTTAACCCATTATCAAACCCTAACCATACGCAATATCCTAATCCTTCAGTACTGGGTCCCCTAAAGTAAATGAAGGCCACTGATAACACAATGAACTTGATTTTTCCATAACTTTGCCAACTTAGGGGACTCTCCTGCATAAACCACCAATAAAACTGACAGTCAGGATATATCTGGAACATCTAGATTTCTTTTTGCAGAAATAACTACTGTAGTTAATGAAGTTGAAATCTTGCTGTGTTAATTCTTACGTTTTCCCCATTTTGTTGCGCCAATGTTTGTTAAGTTCATTGGTTAGCCCTCTCTATTTATACAATTCAGAAGAAGTCATTTCCTTTTCCAATGTTTTTTGCCCTTCTATGAAAAGTCTCATGCACAAGCAAAAGTTCAGATGTGTTTGCTAATCATGGTGAAATTAGAATTGTTAAAAAGAAAATTGTAAAATTGTGATACCATATATCTGATTTAGACTTTATAAGAGTCCAGATAAGAATTTTTTATTGCTGCGTTTTGTTTTACATTAATTTTTAGATCATTTCCAAAACAACATTGCACCAATATCATTCTTTGATATTTGTTTACTATTTATAATTTATTAATAATAATATTTAGAGTGATATTGACATCATGTTAGATCTGACTAAAGTAAGTATGTTATTGGTTTATGAAAGTTTATATACAGTTTTAGCCATTTGATGAGGTCAGTAGATGGATTTATTGACAAAGAAATTTATATTGACCAAGGACATAGCTTGAGGTCAATGTATATTTTTGCCTCAATAAATCCATGCCTTGACCAAAATTAGAAGGCAGTAATTGTTGTATTAATATTTGATGTTATGAATAGTCTTTTAAAAATACTAAGCACAAAATTACATTAGAAATTTGAAATTCAAAACTTATTAAGATCATTGAAAAAGGGCTGAAGTAACCAAGATTGTATTGCAATCAAGAAATTTTGTGCACAAAAATTTAGAAAATATTTTTTAAATCCAGAGGATTGGAGTTTGATATATTGATAAAATTCATTTTTGCAAACCATTGGTTTTCTTTAAACATGTTAAACTTATTTTTAAAAGCTCTTAAAGTCAATATGTGAATTATCATTCTGTTTTAAGTAATCACTAATTTTGCTGGTGATCATGAGAGCATTAAATGGCAAATCACAAATCAAATATTAATAATAATATATTTTATTGTTACTTTTTATTTCCTTTTTATTCTTTTGACCAAAAGATTCTTGCAGTTTCAAGTAGCATGAAGTTGATTATTTACAAATACATACAAAAGTATTTTGTCAATTCAGTTTTAACCTAGCTATATCTTATTAAACCAGACTTTTTCTATAAAATTATCGTACAGCTGTTTGGGGACTGCTTTGAGTAAAGATTAAAATACAAGTTAACCAAATGTTGCATAAAATGTTTAAAATGTAAATATTTGCAGATCATAAACCTTATTTCAATGAAAGTTCTCCAAAGGTATAAACTCCAACTTCAGTTTTGGACACTAGATTATCCTTTGTATGTATTTTATTATAATATATTGTCTGCATTATATTTACAAAGGCAAATATTAAAACTGTTAGCAAATTTCTTTTTAAAAGAATTTAAATGCCTTCACAAATATTTCCAAAAAAGTAGTTAAATACAGCCATTCTTGTATTAAGATACAAAATGTATCACCTTTGGGAAGAAGGGAAAGTAACCATTCAAGACAAATGATCTCTGAAATAAAGTTCTCTCATGATAAAATCTGAAGTAATTTAAAAATAGAAAGGTGGCCTTTAAAATATAGTGCCCTTGCATGTTTATAAAAATGAAAGGATACTGGGTAAATGTCAGAGACAGTGGGGTTTTACAATTAGATTCATTTCAATGAGAGCTTTCGGTAGTATGGCAACAGATTTTCTCTATGTCTTAACATTTCTGAGATAAAAGAACAAAGTAAGCAAAAATTTCAATTTTGCATGATATTGAAAACTTTTATATTTTCATCCAAGTTTGATGAGTTTAGTTTTTAAAAATCATTCTTTATAAAAAAAATGAAAGTTTGGGATAAAGGTGGTCAAAATGATCACTGATCCAGCAATATGCACTTAACTGTGTTAAGCAACCTACTGTGTCTAGAAAGTTGGATGGAATAAAAAGGGTACTAAATTAAGACTTATTGATCAGTTTAAACAATATTGGCTGTCGGATATTGAAAATTCGCCAAAAGG
>JARWCS010364653.1:0-10491 GCA_034783895.1 Geukensia demissa | reverse complement strand
ATATAAAAATAGGAGATGTGGCATGATTGTCCATGAGACAGCCATCCACCAAATGACAATCGAATTTAAAATTCTACCGGTGCCATTACGGCCTTCAATAATGAACCATAGTCAATACCATGGCGGAGGCTGTAAAAGACCCCGAAATACAAAAATGAAACTATTCATAAAACAAGACAATCGACCTTATTTATTGAAAAATGGAGAACGAATAACAATAAATGGCTAAATAAACAACGACAACCACTGTTCTACAGGTTCCTGTCTTGTGACAGGCACATAAGTATTCGGCGGGGTTAAACCGGTTGGTGAGCGCTCAACGATGATCTCAGATTTAGGGTTTAATCAAGTAAAATAACCACGGTATAGATGATTTCATCTTCGCTAGCCAAGTGTTTCACGACGTGAGGGGAGACTTAGGCGAAACTCTTGGTTAGCGCGTGAAATGAGGAGGAACCTGAACAAACCCATGACTAGCGAAGATGAGATGATTTAAGGGGAATGATACTTATTTTTTTTTTTCACTTTTAAATGCGTATGCCATATTCGCTCTAACCACTCAGAAATTAAAATTTGAACATATTTGTCATTCTTGTTAACCTCACGACATAAAAATCTGCATTAATTAATTATAAAGATTACAAAGTAATAACAATCGTGTCACTGACACGTTTCAGGTGCTCAGAATCACGTGCGCCAAATACCTATTTTGTTCCTTTAGAATTGGAGAAATTCCGATTTCATTTTATTTTCCCATTTCATTTGTACAAGTTGAATAACTTTTTCTTACATTGTATAATAAATAGTTTTTTTTAGAAAAAATATTAAAACAAATCCACATTTAAAAGATGAAGATATCGAAACATAAATAAATGTCATTCTTAACCCAACATTTTAACTTTTACCACCTGTCAATGACTTTATAAAGCAGTCAATGGAACTGCAAACATAGGGTCCACATCGGTCAAAGTTTATCGTACATATTTTATGTAATGTCTTATGTATTAATAACGTATACATGTATACATACTTATATGTGCGTTATTACTTTTTTGTAAATGTAAATTTAAATCTAAATTGTATTTGTTTAACCCATACGAGTATAAAATGCAAATTTATTAAATTAAAAATTTAAATCATTTTACATTCCCTATTACTATTTCTCATTACATTATATTACCGCAAGTGGATACAATTTCATAAATCACTATTATATTCTAACAAATACCATGAGGAGGTGAATTTTTACACCCTTTTTCAATCATAAATGCTCGACAGACCATATATATCAATGAAGACATGCAAAATATGGTAGTATATATGCAACGTATTTGCACATGTCACCATTATTTGATCGATACATGTATAGATAAATAAAAACCACTTACCTTTGTTCCATCTTGGCCATTCTGAAAATCAAATACATGTCTAATGTAATTTCTGCTGTCGGTAATTCCTTATATCCTCAAATGTATAAATTTAGATTCATAGATAACCTTCCAATTTGTGGTAATGTCCCCTTAACAGCGATATGGACACATTTAATAACATCTGACATATATATAGTATAACTTCCGTGCACATACGCACGTAAATCCGATGATTCGTGAATACAGCTGTCTTACTTTACATTCAATATATAAGGAGTGTTTTATTACGAAATAATTACCATAGCTTTATAGAAGCTTTATTAATACGATAGTGGAAAGTGTTTTGAACTCGCGGCTATGTAGACATAATGAGATATGTGAATGACCACAACAACAATATTGAAATAAGAAAAATGTTGTTTTTTTGTTTTTGTTTTTATTTGATAAGAAAGTTCTAGTATTAGTAACGGATAAAATAAACGGTGACATTATGAAGTTATACATTTTGGATTTGGTTGATTGATTGTTGGTTGCTTAACGTCCAGTGGCAAATATTTCATGCATATTCAGGATGAGAACAAGTTCATATTCAGGATGAGAACAAGTTCAACAATTATCAAATTCGAAAACAGGGTGGGATGGGACACAACAGGGCAACGGTTTTTGACTGCCACTGGAAAAATGGAGGGATGGGTAGGAACGGGAAATTTAGCCTTTTGTAGCGACATTAGCCTTCTCTTTTTCGAAAACTACAGGATTAGATTCAATTTAGCAAGACTCTCCTCCTAAGCAAGAACTAGAACCATAGAGCAGGGCGTAGCCAGGAAATTTTTTCAAATGGGGGTGCCGCTCATATTAAAGCGTCTGACATGGAATACAAATGCTAAATACCATCATTTGGACAGCAATCTTTGCTTAAATGTAGTGTTTAAGGGGGGTGTGCGATCGCATCCGCGCATCCCTTTTATACACATTGAGGTACTGGCGTTTAGATTTTTTCCGTTCCACCTATGTCCAGTTCCTCAACTACCAGAGGCTTGTAGGGCCAACGCATATGAACAAGTAGAAGTTCACCTCGAGCCAGTTGCAGAACCGCAAAAACAAAAAAATTGTTATTTCCTATGCACATATATACTGATTGATTTAGATATCAACAAATATGTGAATAAATATCTATGGGATGTCTTTTTAATTGCAGAAATCTCCCAATACGATGCCATGAGACGCTTTTTTAATTAAACAAAGGCAACGTTATATACTAGAATTAGATATTCATTTCAAAAATGCGAATAAGTTAGCATTAGGTTTATTGATATATTGACGGCGAACGGTGATTGATTAATAATAACAAAAATAAACATTTCCATGGACATTAAGCAAACTCATTTTGGAAAAACTAAAGATTTTGAATCATATAGCTTCGCATACGTCAAGAACAGTCCCAAGGGGGAGGGGGGCTGGGTATAGAAATAGGCCGTTCGGTTTATCCGCCTGCAGGCAGAAATAGGCCGTTGGGTTTCTTCCGCCTGCAGGTTCAACCCCGGCTTATGTACATGTAGTGTCCGTTGTTTGAGAGGAGCCGGGGTTAAGAAATTGGTTGCTTGGTTTCTTCCTTCGTAAAGACGCCGCCGTTGTTTGGACGGGGTGTATAAATTCCCAACAGACGTTCTTCGGAGATTTTGTTCACTTGCTGGTAGAAATGTCACGCTCTCAGGACGTTAAAGAACCCTTTGCAAAAACTCGTTACGAGGGTCCATTTGTTGCCAGTTGCAAAGGTTAAATTTTCCGTCCCTACCAATACAGTCCCAATTTGCGATCCTGGACAAGAATAATCAACACGCCGCCCAAACTCCCAGCCGGCTCCTTGTGAGATTTGATAACTTGTTTCCGTCCTGAATATGCATAAAATATTTGCCGTTGGACGTTAAGCAACAATCAATCAATCAATCTATCTATCTCTAACGTTATGGTCACAAAACGATGCATGAAATAATATTATATAGTGTTATATTTCCGCCTACGAACTATTAGATGATATTATTTCATTCCAATAACAAATTGCTGAAAATGCATAAATAATGATTACAATTTTAAAATAGCCAGGAAAATTTTACATTGAATTATTGAGTCAGTGTATTAACAATCATGAAAAATGAATCCAATGAACAAAAAATCAAGACAAAATCCAACAATAAAAAAACACAATTAAGAGCTGCTTAAGAATGTCGAGCAATGTCTAGCTTACCCTTGTTAGATATATGAAACTGACAAGAAATCCTGACAAACAGAAACCTATAGTTATCAGAGTCTTCTTAGCTGTAGCCAGTTGTGGAAATGTGTCGAAAATACCTCCGCTAATCACTTGTATTACGACTACCTGAAAAATGATCCACATATTCTAAAAAATAAAATTACCTGAAATATGCAAAGTAAACATATGACATAAATTTCAAGGAAACTGCGCCACATCCTACTATGAAGATATCCAAAATCTTTTAAAATCTGGTCATTTCCAAAAAGCCGTAAACAATCGGATTTTTGTGACGAGGTCTAAATCGCATAGAGTTAAATGTTTATTGAGGAAATACCCAAAATGTTGTTATTTACAACAATGAAAGTAAAATATTAAAACGGCACAAAGACATTCCGATTGACCACGAGCCCTGACTTGGGACAGGCGCATACAGCGGGGTTACACTAGTTTTGTTGGATCTAAGCCCTCCTCTTTTTCTAATGGTCAAAGATAAAATTCCAAAAATTAAATTGCACTATTACTTTTGAGTCCAAAGTAGTATACATATATGAGAGATCCGATATCGTAGTCTACAAAGAAATAACCGAAACAAACATTAAGAAAGGCTTGACTCCACGAACTACTTAATAAAACATTTGTAAGGTAAGGACTTGCTGTTTGTGCTTGGAACTCCAATCTTGAATCTAGTTCATGTCTATCCGAAAAAAGGTCAACCTCATTTCTTACTTAAGGTAGCAGGTCCTCAACCTGATATGATATCGATGAACTAAATTGCCATAGTAAGACCAGTTGCTCCGAAAGAGTATGCACCCTCTGTTCAGCGGGTGGCACCTGGAATCATTTAACTCTTTATTCGGGTGGCCGTTAATTTAGAAAGAACTCAATACTATTGTTGAATTACCCGTAACAGGCCCACAATTATTTAAGATACACTGATACCATAGAAATCAACAATTTATGATGGCGACCATAAAATTTCAGGAGGGAAGATTTCCACCTCCTCTGGACCTATCCAATGTAATTTACCTTAGAGTAGCAAAACTCTGTTCAGAGAATCA
Organism: Geukensia demissa; assembly: GCA_034783895.1. Taxonomy (NCBI): domain Eukaryota; kingdom Metazoa; phylum Mollusca; class Bivalvia; order Mytilida; family Mytilidae; genus Geukensia; species Geukensia demissa. The sequence continues at coordinate 5,809 of JARWCS010364653.1, read as the reverse complement.
TGATACATTTTGTACTTGGAAAACATGAGAGTAAGGAATAAACTGCGCAGATGAAGAAAATAACAGATTAAAGTTTACCTCACCATTTGCCCCGATCATAAATAGGAACAAGAAGAACAGTGCTGACCAGAGTTGTGGCAGTGGAAGTGTAACTAACGCATCTGGATACACCATAAAGGCTATTCCTGGACCTGCATAAAATAGATTCTGATCAAAATTTTCCTTGAGACAAAAACATTATCAGATGTCTCATGAGTTATTGCTTTTTTGATAACATGATTATTGACGCCTTTCAATCAATATTTGATTATTGAGGGCTTTTTCAATTAATTAATTATTAATGTTGAAGTTTTGAGTTTTGTATTACGGCAAATATTTCATGATATTCTTGTTATATGAACAAAACAAGTTTTGATTACATGCCCTACATGGACACTTACTTATGGGTCATAATTATAGTGCTTATCCGATACATACCGACTGAAGTAAGTATGTATTTTCTAGTATTTGAAATAAAAAACTTTTGAAAAGCTGGGATCGTTTTACATCCTGCAGGCATATTAAACATATATCAAGATGTATATATATATATATATATCCCTTGTCTCATAATTTAATACTCTGTTATTTCTTTTAATCAAAATTCCTCGCACCTTTCAATCCAATAGTGTCTTGTTATATTATTTTGATGAACACCCGAGTTCGTTCTCATTTCAATGGGTATTCGTGTTGCTTTTAGATTCTGTGTAGTGTGTTTGTCTTTTGTCCATATTGATCATATTTTTCTTCTAGTGTTGTCCATCTCGTTGGTATCTAAACTGATTTTTGTTATTCTTACAACTTAACGCAAATAAAGATTATGTAATGTAACTATGCGGCTAGTGATTTAATTTTGAGAAATAAAAACACAAGATTAATGGTTAGAATTTCTCTTGTTAGAATAGGAATGTATTTCTGTCGTTCAGTATCTTTACCTTTATAAAACACATTCTTAATTGCGTCTTTTCCATTATTGGGAAGTTATTGAAATTTTTGCTATATGTAGAAGTTTGGGTTTTTCAAGCAAGATTCCTATTTGTACACATGATAAATAAAATAAATTGCCACTAATCTCAATATATAATATCATGCCTTGTTTAACAACTAAATTTATGTCTGTATTTGTAGCAGCCGCTGTATAACCTAGAGTTGAAAATATTACACATCCGGCAAACAGGCTGGTAAAAGCATCCACGAATGGGAGGATTAATGCATCTCTGAAAATCACAAAGCACATAATTGGTCCGTCCAATGTTGAATACCAAAAATTAAATAGCTTAAGCGATTGACCGTATAGACTATGGATATTATTTCTCTGGTAATAAAAAATAAAAAAAACTATTTTGGCACACAGGTGGCGGATAGGAGAGGCCCTCTCGTTTGGGGTTGTCAGGTTATAATGCGGAAAGCCTGGCCGTGGACCATAGGGGTGACGTGTTTGGAGAGTGCCAGGCTCCTTCCACGTAAAAGACCCCTTCTGTAGTTTTCGAAAAAAAGTAGGTTAATGCCGCTACAAAAGGCTAAATTTTACGTCCTTACCCTGCCCTTTTTCCAGTGTCATTCAAAAACGCTGACCTGTTGTGTCCCATCCCACTCCTTTTTTTCGATATAGATAATTGTTGAACTTGTTCTCGTCCTGAATAAGCATGAAATATTTGCCACTGGACGTTAAGCAATCAACAATCAATCAATCATACCTAGACTTACATCTTTGCGATAAGAGAGATGACATTTATTTTCCTATTGTAAATTTTCCGTCTATGTCTAGCAACATTCCAGCCGCACCTGCATATTTCTTAGATGATACTCTTCTCCAGGGCATGTGCGTCCTATCAGGGTTTTATTGAAAGAGGGTTGCAGCTGACAAGAAAACTTCTGAGCAAGGGGTTTCTTAGGGAAAGATTAGAGTCATCACTCCGGAAATTTAGATGATCATGATTTGGTTGACCGGTGCGAAATATCCATTTCACAAATGACAATGGATATCTTCCCACTGTCGTGACTACCAATCCGTTCCTATACCGGTTGTGACTAACGTCGATTTTGACTAATTACAGTCTTTGTCTACTGAGTAACACGACAAGTGCCACTAAAGGAGTAGGAGTTGCTTACCCTTTCGGAGCACCTGAACTCATCCTTGTTATTGTAGGGTTCGTTTTTCTCCAGGTTTAGTTTTCAATGTAGTGTTGTGTGTTCTATGTTTGTCTTTCGTTTAATTTTGTTGGCCACGGTCTTGTCTGTCTTCTGACTGAAATATTTCTGTCTGCCCCTTTGGTATCATCGAACTCCTTTGGTAGACCAGTTCGAAAAAATCAATTTCAAAATTAACAATGGAGATCTGTCGTGACTACAATTTGTCTTTTCCGGTTGTGACTAACATCGATTGTGACTACTGAGTAACACAACGTGTGCCACTAGTGTAGCATGAGTTGCTTACCCTTCCAGAAAACCTGAACTTATCCTAATGTTTTTAGGATGCGTGTTACTACAGCTTTAGTTATCAAGTGTAGTGTTTCATTAAAACTGTCTTGTACAGCAATAACTTTGTCAGTTACACACTATGTAAACTGTTAATTGAAAATGCAACAATGAACGATTATGTAAGGGATACTGATTGATTTTATGATTATAATACAAGTCTACAAGCATTATGTTAGAGTAAATGGGATTGAAAAGAATATTATGAAACGCGAATATAAAAAGGCCTATATAAGGAGTCGATTCAGCCATTTTGTCTTAGGGCAACTAGCAATGATTCATGACATATGCAAACGATCAGGTAACAATACATATACCTGTGACAGTTGTTTTTAAATTGGTTGTGACTTGAAAGAGTTAACAGTTCACCTATCCCGAGGCTTGTAGAATAGAATACTTGAACGGCAGTGTCACTCCAAACCTGTCAATAATGAAAATATTGCTTAAAATAAAAATTCACATATTACATTTTGTTCTCCGTTATTTACGACTAAACTCTATGTCAAGATTTGTATAGTGCGATTTTCGAGCTTAACTAAATTATATGTGAGTTTCAACCTTTGTATTTACTTTAAATCAAAAGAAAGAATTACCTCACGGTTAACGATTCTTGTTTTACACTATGTTGTAGCGTTTTACATACTAAAATCTGCCTCTGAATTTCTCTACGGAGATATAACGTTGAGAGTTGGCCGTCTTTGTGTTTGGCAGGGAGAGCTTAAGTTTGACCTACATAAACTTATTTGAAAAATTACACACTTTTCTTTTATTTGGAACCTCTCTCCCGATAAATATCAGAATAATTGATTAAAAATTCCATTCAGGTGCGCTCAAATTATCTTTGGAGATAATTTAATCCTAGTGTTATAGCTTAATTGTTTCGCAACATGAGTTTGGGCGATTGCTAATGGCGGTGTTCTTTTTCGATCTGTTTTCGATTTAGGTTAATTTTAAGAACTTTCGTTCTTTTTCACGTGCCCTTGAAATACAGCTAGCATTTTTTTCGTCAAAAGTAGATCAACGGGTTCTTCTCGCTAAAACAGGACCGCTGTTTCTTGTAACATTTATTAGAGTCTGAGATTCGGTTCATTTGTTTTTTTCAATTGTTTATTGTTAAGTGTTCGTTATGATTTTCTAGAATTAAGCATCTGGATTTACTTCTTTGTATTTTAAAGTATCTAACTTATTTATTAGACCAATTTCTTCTGTCAAAAAAATTTAACGATTTTTTCTAAATTAATATGTCAACCGAAAATTTTGCAAGATCTTTCCATCGTGGAATGAAGAAATATTTTATCCCATCAACAGCCGGGCAGAAGTAATCCTCGTATCAATAACACAGCCAGAAACAGATATGGTAATGAAGACGCCAGCAGCATGAACTGAAAAATGACAACATCATGTTAAGACAATCTGCTTTGGTAATGCATTCAGGGGCGGATCCAGGATTTTGAGTTAGGGGGAGTAGATCATTTGTTATTGCTATGTCGGCAGTATTTCAATCATATCAAGGCGAGTAGAGCACAAATTTACGAAAAATCATACGATTTTCTAATATTTATATGTGCCTTTTTTTCGCCACCTTCGCTCCACTCTGGATCAGCCAATGACATTAGATTACACATATTATACATTTGAAATTGTTCACACTTTTACAAGTTTCACTTCAGAATGAAAAAAGTAATATTTTTATAATATTTTAATGTGATAATTTTCTGTAATTTCATTAAGCTGACAGAACATTTATGTAAGTAGCCATTTGAAACAGTTCGAATCAAGTATGCAAAATTTCAATCTACAGAAATTCAATACCTTCGAAATTAACGAGGAAACAACATAACTTACACATCAGAGGTACACCACCGGTGTTAAGTCCAGTGTAGAATACCAAAGTGAGAGATCAAAAGTGCATAGTTTAAAGAGACAAGACAATTTGGATGCAAACTAAAAGATAAAACGAAAACGAAAGGAACAAAGGCTTAGAATACAAGAACTCCTTTTCAAAAAACAGCAAAGGGATCAGGTGCTCCGAAGGGTAAACATCCCGTGTCCTCCCGTGGAATCCTTAAACTCTAATCCGGCAAAAGGTCAATCGAGGAAGGTCAACTCATGTTGTATTTCTGGTAACTGATCCATTAGTGTTTGGAACTGACATTTATACCACATTTAATGTATTCCTTAGACAGTCATATAGGCATGTTCTGAGAAGACCTAGAACTTTATTCTGTCATATTAGCTTTGCAGACCATAGTTTTTTTTCTAATGCAGCTTCTGTGACAGTTTTGTTAGCCATATAATTTACTTCAAAAGGCTTAAATCTTAAGGTTCAGTACAGTCCGAATGTTTTCGTTCAAAAATGGGGCAAGGCAAGAAGATTTTCGTAAAAATTCTACCCCCTACTCTTCCGCAAAATCAAATGGTGCCTTAAAATATGGCCACAATATATGCTACTTTTTGTCATGATTATAGTATATCTTACCATATTGTTGGCACGTTTAAAGCAAAAGGAATTCGAAGATACCAAAGTGGCAGACAGAAATCGTTAAGTCGGAAGACGGAAAAAACCATGGCCAACAAAATAAAACGAAGGACAAACATAGAACACACAACACTACATTGAAAACTAGTGGCACCCGTCGTGTAACTCATTGTAGCAAAACTCATTGAAAATCCTTTGTCATGGAATGTTTATGTATTAGCTGTTTGGTTTATGTCTCTTGTCTAACCCTAAAACATTACCAATATAATTAATCATCGATATATGTAAATTCTCTAACCCAAAGACATAACCGAATGAGAAATATTGACACAACTATTTTGTCTTCAGGAGACAAACAAGACAATGCCATTCACTATACAATACTTAAATAAAATAATACAAAGACAACATGGGCATGAATAACACGAACCCCAATAAAATAAAAACCTGGGGTGAGCTCAGGTGTTTCGGAAGGGTAAGCAACTCCTGCTCCACTAGTGGCACCCGTTGTGTTACTCAGTAGTTAAAATCGGTATATAGTCACAATCGATGTTAGTCACAACCGGTATAGGGACGGATTTGTATTCATGATAGTCGGAAGATAGTCATCTGTGAAATGGATATGTCGTCCCGGTCAACCAAATCATGATGGCAACCGAAAAACTTCCGGAGTGATGACTCTTATCTTTCCCTGAGAAACCATTGGCTCAGTAGCTTTCTTGTCAGCTGCAACCGTTTATCAATAAAACCTTCTATACCATTAGCATGGTGAAATAAAACACTTTTCTTTTTGAGAATAGATAGAGTTATTGC
>JARWCS010364643.1:0-10491 GCA_034783895.1 Geukensia demissa | reverse complement strand
AGTCCTGTGGGGGGGGGGGGGGTGCACGGTAGACCTACCTAGCCCAAAGCCTATATTCTACACCGGACTGTGAGGATATGCTTCACTTCTACCTGTAACGCATATCTTTTGCAGAATGCATTAAAATCGTATACGAAATGTCTATAACACAGACTTACGCTTGTTAAATTCCACTTGGTTGAAAGTACTAGTAAGACACTTATTGTATAATCCGTCAAGTTGCCTGTGTTGTGTCTTAGGGAATTAATAATTTTGTAATTTCAATTAAAATCCCTACAACAAACTTGACGGTAACCTGATTCTGACTGTGCTGTTTTCGCCTGTTCTGATTATTTTGTATTTCCAAATTTTTTGTATCGACTCTTTAGATTTTAATATTTTTGGGACCCGTATGCGCTATTTCGTAGCCTATAAACATATATTTATATTTCTTTTCAGCATCTGTGTTAAATTATGTCTTTGTCTCATTCTTTGGTTTTGTTTTATCCCTGTTGTTTCCTGTTGTTTTTTATCCATATGAATAAAACACAACTTCGTAAATAAAAGTAAGGGTAAATAACAACAAGAAACCCTTAGGGATAAAATGTACAACTATTCGAAAATGAAAAGCTAATCCATCTTTGAACACTAACACTTACTATTGGAAAGCAAAAACATTTTAGCAAATGAACAAAATACGTAATATAGAATAACTTGTTGCTATATTTACGTGTAATAACATTTGGATATTTTGCCTGTGATCCCTACCTTTTTTGTATTTACGAAGTTTTTTTTATCCCTATGGCTTTCCTTGTGATTTTAGCCCTACCTGTACTGTATTTGCAATGTTCTGTTTTTCCCTTTGGATTTCCTGTTGTTTTTTTGGCACCTACCTGTACTGTATTTGAGAAGTTTTGTTTTATCTCTATGGATTTCATGTTGATTTTTACCCCTTGCAAAGTTCTGTTTATCCCTATGGATTTCAGGACGATGTTGATTTTCACCCCTTCATATACTGTATTTGCAAAGTTCTATTTTTCCCTTTGGCTTTTCTGTTGGTTTTTGGCCACTATCTGTACTGTGTTTGGGAAGTTTTGTTTTATCCATATGACGTTGCTGTTGTGTTTGATCCCTATAGTCTGTACATCGAAATTCAAATGAGATATTGATAGTTATTGTACTAGCAAAATTTCATAAATATTCTTAAAAAATCGATTCATTGATTGCACAATGGTATTTGAGTAGTAATTTCAGTGATTTTCATTGACAGAAAAATAAAGATGTGGTGGCTTCTTTTCTTGTGCAGTGCGTCAGTGTACGGTCAGATGCAGCTGACAAAGCTAAGTTACACCAGATTGCCTTATACTACTAACCAGTTTGGATTTCTAAGAAACGCTGCACACCAAGGCGCTTATCATAGACAAGAACGTATACTTTACGTTTTAGGTAAATACTAGTACATTGAAACTTCTGTAAACCGGCCAGCGATGGGACAGAAAATTATGGCCAGTTGAAAGGGGTGGCCAGATTACAGAGGTTAATTTACAATAGCAGATATCATTGGGGTATTAGTAATTGTGACTGGTTTACAGAGGTTGGCCTGTTTTCTGAGGGACCGGTTTAGAGAGGTTTCACCGTATTAATAAATTTTTATTTCTCAATTGTAAAACGTTGTTTCATAATTAAACAAAACAATGCTACTATTCTGTCATCACTATTTTGCTCTGACTATGAGTATTCAAGCTATTTACAATTTGAAATATTTTATAGGTGCTCAAACCGCATCAAATCAACCAAGACTTCTGCATATTATTGATATCAACTCACCATCAAACCCACACGTCCTTCATGTTCACCAGTTTGACCCAATACTGAACGGGAAAGCTAATGACATTGTTTTATGTGATGACACTGTTGCTGTCAGCTTGGAATCACCAGTTGCGACGCATGAGGGTCACGTGGAATTTTTTGTTCCATTTAAACGCGGTGATCAACAGCTCACAAGTATCGGGAGAGAAACTGGTATGGTTATGCAATGACATTTGAAATTGAAAGTAAAACTATTTGCATTAGCGCTCTAGATTTGAACAAAGTTGGACTTACGTTGACATAAAATTCATTTTTCCATAACAATTCATAAGTAGACTGCTCCATCAGTAAAGATGCGTAATACTGTATAAAAATCTAACTTTGTTCAAAATATTTTACACTAACAATAATCTGATAATTTATATACTGTATATAAGTATGGTTTTCGTCGATTTTATCATATCCGGCAAAATTCTAGACTGATTTTGCCAGTGCTATGTTGGTCCATTTGCATTTCTTTACTTTTGGCATTGATTGAAACTGTAGAAGAATAATCTAGAATAACACTTTTAATACATTAAATAAGTATCAGCCAGTTAGGAAACAAACAAAACAGACTTTAAATACATACTAACGCCTTTACATAATAGGAACAGAACTAGGTCACTAGACAAGTACGGTCCCTGTACGGTTGACCCACTTGTTTCAATATACATAAAATATTGAACTTTATAATAACACTTGATTAGTATTTTATTTTTTTTAGTTGGAGTCGATCCCAAAGGAATGGCAATGTCGAGCGATTGTCAGAAACTAATTGTGGCCAATGAAGGTCGTGGTGGACAGGATCCCGGTTCTCAGAAATTTGTTGATCCATTAGGCTCTGTAACTATCATTAACAGAAACGATGCCGGAGGGGGTCCTGTCATTTTAACAATAGACTTCCAATCTTTCCTTGCAGGCAGGTAAGATGAGTTGGTTATCGTTATTTGAATGGTTAGATTCAGTTTATTCTTGTGTGTGTCAGTTAGAAATTTTTAAAACTTAATTCACAGCGAGTTTAAATTATCAACTGTTCACCGATTCACAAATTTTCAATAGTAACGAAATGCATTTAGCCTTTTTCAGACATTCTGTCTTTATACGTTGCATAAATTTTCACAAAAATTAATTTATATATGAAAATGAAAAGATATGGGGTAAATGTCAGACATACTGCACTCCAACCAAAAGAAAAAAGAGGGTATTTACAAATCTAGAGGTCTCCATAAAACCTTTAACAAGGGTGGAGAACTACTCCTCGTGAAAAACTATGGTTAGTTGTCAAACTTTATAAAAAAATCATTTTTGAATAGATTTGTGTAAATATTAAGGAAGTTATTTGGAAGGAGAGGACAGTTTAAAAACGAGTTTATAAACAAGATAGAAAGTAGTGAAAATGAAGAGTCCGGGAGAAGGTATATTGTCTATAATAAAACTTGTTGCATGGTTAGATGCTTGTTTTAGTTAAAAAATACAGTTTTTATTCGTCTTGTTAATGTTCTCGCGATTACCGTGTCTGTCGACTTGCCCCTTTTTGTCTGTCGCTTCGGTTTTCATTCGCTTTTTCTTATATTTAAATTTGTCTTATTTACTAGAGAAGCTGAATACCAGGCCAAGGGCGTTAGATGGGTCTACCAAGGAAATCATAATGCAGGTATAATTAACACTATGGCACAAGACTTGGAACCAGAAAGTGTCGCAATCAGTACTGATCAACGATTTGCATATGTTTCTCTTCCGGTAAGTCCTTTTAAATGATTAGTGATATCTTTTCTTTATTTCTTAATATTATTCGAAGATACCAATATAGGACAGACGGAAATCGTTAAAACAATAGACTAACAAGACTTTGGTTAACCGAACGAAACGAAAACAAACATGAGAACAAAAAAATCACGAGGAATATTAAAGATTGAGTAACACAAACCCTATAAAAAGGAGTGTAGGTAGTCCGGAAGAGTAAGCATCCTCTGTCATCCTTAAATCGAAAGTGGATATAATATCTATAAATTTTAACGTTGATCAAAGTAATGTATTGACTCGTTCATAAAATTGTATTTGTAATCCTTATAGTTGTTTTTTATGTTTTTGATTTACCACGTTCAACCGAATAAAAATATTTGGGCGCTGAACAAACTATATATTCTGAAAACTCAGCACTCTTCAAATTATATGAAACCAGAGGCTCACTGGAGCCAGTATTACTCGCCTGACAATGTCCTTACCTTAGTCCGTATAAGAAAAAATATTTGTCATGAAGGAATGCTAGAAAAAAATGGGTAGAAGACCATTCCATCGGTTCCAATTAGCTCAGCAATTGCAAAAAAGGTTTTTACATTAATTTTGCATAAAGTCCCATGTTTACATTTTCTCTACTGAGGCGGCCATCCTGGTTGTTGGTGGCTATTGAGAGGGAACCACCAAGTCCGGCTCAAGTGGGAACACCAGATATTATACTGAGAGGGCACGCGTTAAGACAAATTCACCATTTGTAACAACCCTAAATCTGTTTAAATACAAAATTACCAATGTTAAATAAATATGGAAAATTTAGGTATGCTATATGTACATTTTAAGGAGTAACCTCTCATCAGTAGCATTAAAACCGAAACATAGGAAGTCAAAGATTCAAATATTGCAAAAGAAGCACTCAAATCCAAAGAATTTTAGTGTTTCAAAAAAAGGAAAATATGACTGAAATCGAAGAAATTAGCATTATCCATTATATACATATTTTATTCCATGACAAAACATTCAAAATTGAAGTAGGACTCTTGTGTGCTCTTTTTCTGGGACAAAACTGTCATTAGTCCAGTGTAGAATACCCATGTGAGAGATCAGAAGTGCATAGTGCAAAGAAACAGGACAAATTTGAAACAAACTAAAAGATAAAACGAAAACAAAAGGAACAAATGCGGCTTAAAATGTACATTTAATCTTAAATTTCATGATTTGACTATCCACCGAAAAATGTTTCGCAAAAATTAATTAAGTATTTATTTTCAAGAACATCTTGCCAGCACTAAACTTTGTTAAAGATGTATTAAGAAGTCAAAAGAACTAATTTCGTTTAAGTTTATAAGAACTTCGAATTCTGGCCAAATTCAGGCCTTATATCAACTTATCCCTTGTTTCCAATCGGATAATCAGTTTTAGATGGGACTTTTTGAGTATATTTTCATAGGGTTCTATGTTAAACTTTTGGCTGATAAAGCTTAGGTAGAGGATCATCTAAGGTAAATTTCACTAAAGGCTCTGTTGATAAGAAGATTTTCATGTTAACTTTTATAGAGTCCATTTTAAACTGATTTTAACAATGGCGGCTATCGGTTGTGATGTCGGATAACAATTTGACAGAAGCCGATCTTTTAAATGCTCATTTCAAAAAAGTTTGGTACAAATTAGCTCAACAGTTTCAGACAAGAAGACCTTTAATAGGGCTCCATGTTTGCCTGTGACACATATCTTAATTGATCGGTGTGATACGGGATACAATCATTCTTTTGAAATTTGGTTCAAGTTGGCGGCTTAGCCGTTTCAGATGAGGATGTTTAATGGAAAGTCCCATAAGAACGACGATGGGCGACGGACGGACACAATGTTATGTAAAGAGCTCTCATGATCTAATACATGTGTGCAATATTACAAACTTCCTGTTTGATATTACCAATAATTTGACATAGTTGTCTACAAAACAGTCAAAATCAAAATGTCCAGACTAAATCTATAAAGATACATTTAATAAATATTGAACAAAATGATCATTTATATGCTACCTGCCAAATTTTAAAGCAATTTCTACTTTGTTAAGTTAAAATGATCACTATTGTAAATAAATATTTGAAATTTTGCCAACAGCATTTACGAATATAGAAAAAAGAGATATGGTATGAAGTAAACGGTCTAAAAAGATGATAATTTTTTTGTAAACATTTTAGGAGAATAATGCAGTTGCCAGAATAGATTTAAACATTTACTCAGTCAATGAAATATTCGCCCTGGGCTATAAAAACTGGACAAACCATGACATAGACGCTTGTGACCAAGATGGAGGTTTGTACTTACTTATTATCATTCTTCAAAACATGAAATTTAATTAAAAGAAATTACACAATAAACCAACGAAAAATCATACTGAGATTTGGTAGGAAGTGTCAGACAAAAAAAAATCAACTAGAAGCTACAAAAAAGTACGACTTCAATGATGAAAAATAATCAAGTAAGAATTTACTTTTTGGATAAACCAATGGACACTCCACTACCATATCTTCTTAGTTTTAATGCACACCGTTTATTATTTGCCCTAATTTTAGATATGTTTAACAATAAATATGTAATAATTGAAAATTTATTTTCTTCTCAAGTAATTATCATTCGGAGGTGAAAAAACAAATAAATTTCACCTCTGTTTTATTGATAAAAACAGATCCGACATTGAATAAGGATATATATGTCTCCACAGGGTGAAATCCCGTTCATTATAACGGGCTACGAATTGCCATGAAATAAAAATAACAAGTGTACATGAAGAATGAAACGCTCAATGTCTACGCTGAAAACATGCATAAAATAAAATAAAAATATTAAAACAACACATTGACTATCCAATAGCTGGATATATAACTTTTAATCAAGTCAAACCTCTCTTTGTTCAAACAATTTATCTAAACTAATAGACTTTAGCTGTCAAAATCAAATGTAGAACAAGACAAATTTTATATAATTTTTTGTCAGTATTATAAGCAGGCAAGTAATATTCTACTATGTATTTACAGGACCAAACTTTGTACGTTACCCCGTGTATTCAATGTACCAAGCCACAGATATAGAGATAGCTGTACTTAATGGTCAAGAATACTTAGTAACAGCCAACCAAGGAGCAATAAAGCGATATACAGCCGCACAAGGAGATGAATTTGATGAATCTAAGAGAGCTAGAACAATTGCAGTGGGTGAGCTGTATTATATGAAACAATACAAACAAACCTGGAAGATATAAATATAGTTGTTCATTTACATGTATTTAATTATCTTTTATTCCAAAATGCTATTTACTTTATACTGACAACATTGCTTACCAAATCTGTTGAAGTTTTAATGAATAATGATTAAAAGGGTCACGGGTTATTGTTCATGAGTAATTCCGATGGCAAGTGAACAAAGAATACCAATAAACATAAAATCATTTCACCTGGAGTAAAGTCTTTAGGTAAATACTGTCAATATGACAGTGACATATAAAACAGGGTCGCCTGACTTTGTACCATACAAAAACGGGCTGAGTCAGTTACCTACCCAAGGTAGTTGGTTCTCTCCGGGTACTCCGGCTTCCTCCACCAGTAAAACTGACCGCCGCGATATGACTGAAATATTGTTGAAAGTGGCGTTAAACCCCATTCAAACAAACAAAACCGTTGTTCTGTTTAAAACGGAAAGATAACTGATAAAGGTTTTAGTGTTTATATATATGTTTATGTATATTTCTCATATTGAAAAATGTTTTGTCATAACATTTATACGTTATATTGTTCAACTGGTATTAAAGTACCACCGAACTATAATAAAAGGAATTCGAAGATACCAAAGGGGCAGACGGAAATCGATAAATTAGAAGACAGAAAAGACCCTGGCCATCAGACAGAAACGAAAAACAAACATAGAAACTTATAATGCAGATGAGTGAAATATTTGCCCGTTAACTATTGGTTCTAAATCTGTTCTTTTTAAATATTTTATTTCTAGCAATTCATGTACAATTGTGGACACTAAAATGTCTCGCCTGCATATTGACTTCTAATTAACCTGGACGGTCTCAAAACGAAATGCTGCTCTGATAATTATTTCAAGAACATGCGTTTTGCCCTTTATCAAATAATCTTTATATATTGTATCATAATGAATTAGCATGTCGTCCACTGTTGACCTTTCACCTGAAACTGCTTACAAAAACAAAAGAAAAAAAATAAACAGTAAACTTAAAGCCCAGAGAGCCCAACCAGTATCACATACGGGACATTTGACATCGGTGTTTATTTAACTGCAACCCCAACACTAACTAGAACATATTTCTGCATGTATAACAGAAGATTTTTTAAATTTAACTAATAAGAAATAATTACTGACAATGGCCCAATACGAAATTTTTCGATTATACAAAATATATATTTTCAAAAAATATAAATAGAATTTGTTTCCTTTTAAAGGAGTAGGTACGTTAAGCCCAATATTTGGCCCAAGTTTTAGACACAATAAAAAGTTGTTGTACAAATTCTGTTTAGTAATCGCCTTTTCATAATTCATAACCTTTTTTGTATACTTTTCGTCATTTGGACTAAACGAAAGGGTATATTTGACTGTTTAACAAGAATTTAACATTTGCTGTAAAAATACAGCCGGGAAGCCGATGACACAGAAGAGTTCAGTTCTGAAAACATGTCACGTGACTACGCATCTAAATTTAGTGCATATTTTGACGTTTTCAACGGGCTGCTTAAATCGTACAATTTTGCCTTTTTGAACGCCAGTGACTAATAATTATTAATAATACAATTATCTATGACAAACATCAAAGTGTTATTTCCACAAATGTTTTCATTTAGTCTTCAAAATAAGTGGAAATAATAGTTCAAACCTGGGAAGGTCACGCAAAAAACGTCAACGTTGCATGCGTGAATTACATTTTTGTAGTTATTTGGGTAAAATGATGGCTTTCTTTCATGCTTAAGGTTTAACCTAATGCTATTAGATTATGTTTATATCGACTGTACAGCTGTAGCAATATCATGGGATGCAAATGTGTCAGTAAATTCTAGCCTACCTGAAACGTTCAGGTCAACGTAAGCGTCATTGTTGATAGTGCGTTTGGAAGACCTCGGACTTAAACACTGTATACGATGTAAATGTTCCTGTACTCGTTGTTACGAAATACTTGTCTCGTTTCTTAATATAACGCAATGGGATTTGGGAAAGGGGCGGGGAGTATAAAATCCCGGTTCTATTTTCCAATAGTAATATAAAGAAAAATATCATTTGAGTGCAGGTTTAATTTATCTTTGGCTAAATAAAAACCAATACCGGTATTTTGGCCAATATTTTATATTATATTGCATGCCAATCCTACCGATTTACGCGGTAGATTAGTCGTGTTACAGCCTACCAATTTTGAATCATTTTCTATGGTTTTTATAGATTTGAATAATTTTCCTTTTAAAAAGGAAAATCTTCTGAAATATACGAAATTTGAAGCATGAAAATGCATTAAAATAACTGGCTGAGAAGTCACTAAGTCTGGAGTTTGTGTTAATGCCTTGTTTTCATTCTTGATTGACGATTTATAAAGTACAACTTTACAGTCCACGCGATACTTATTTTCGATGGGAGTTGATCTACCGCCTTTTGTTTCTCAATATAACGATTTCCATTCAAAATAGGTTAGGAAGTATGATATTGGTGTGTAGTTTTCTCTGTTCCAGGAGCGCTTTCTTTCGCAAATAACATTTTATTATTTTTTTAAATAAAATACAAAAGAAAATTTTAATCATCATTGAAGAAATAAAACATCATGCTGACGGGGAATACGTATATTGTTAACAAGAAAATGCAAATGTACAAAATTATAGTTTCATTGTAGAAGCGATAGATGATCAATGTTAGCAAAAAAAAAAAACAAACCATTATACCGTAAATATTGATTTCCGCTCTGCATGGTCTGTAGTGTATCTGGCGCTCTCCCCACACTGATTACATACCATACATGTGATAAGGTACAAGAGCACATGCAGGAGATGCAACTTCAAAATGCAGTATGCACATACAGGAGATTTTTTATGACCAGTATTCCGGCGACATAACATAGTCCAACGAAATAACTAAATCGTTTCATAACTCAGTTGTTTTGAGCCATCTGATGTCAAATGATGCACAAAAAACCATGTATTGTAACAGTGAATGTAGAAAATTTCAGTGGTATATTAAGTAAACAGGGCATTTTACAACTAATTTTTCATTTTGTTGTTTTGTGGGAAAATCCTGCAGATTGTCATATCCTGCCAGGAGACAGTTTTAGATAGCAAATGTAGGAGTATGATCCTGAAGATATTACATGTATGTACATACATGTATGCACTAAAAGCAGGGGGTATCATATGTAGCATGAATAAAAGTAATTACCACATCCCTAATTTTTTAAATCAGTATTTGAAATACTATCTAATCTTTATTTTCAGAAGTCATTGAAAAATATGAAAATATGAATGTGGAAAACTCTAGGAAATATTTGAGTGCAAACAAAAAATCCTTCCGGTGTTGTAACAGGATTGTTCATAGTTAAATGTTTTCAGAGGTGGTCATGAATGGTGTATGCTGAAAATTGGGCATATTTGCTTCTGTTGAACTTCACTGTTCAAATGGTCTTGTACATGAACTTTTCAATCAATGAACCACCTTTGAGAGGGTCATTGGTGCATAATCTCCATGGCATTGATAGATGGTACAGCTCCTTACCCAATATTATTCTCCTACACTAAGCAGTTTCTGAGAAACTTGCCTCATCACAAACTTAAACATGAAATTTTCAAAGTCAGTGATTGATTTATTGAATGGTGCTTAACGTCCAGTGGCAAATATTTCATGCATATTCAGGACGAGAGCATATTAATGATG
>JARWCS010364633.1:0-10491 GCA_034783895.1 Geukensia demissa | reverse complement strand
TTTTACGAGGACGGAAGTTGAATTTCTGAATCGGTCCATTACTAAGATGAACTTGTATAAATAGCTGCCAAATTTCCGTCATGTTAGAATAATAGATTTATTGCTCATTCAATGAAAAAAAATACACAATATTTTATATGTCTACCTGAAACCAGAGGCTCCTAGGAGCCTGTATTCACTCACCTGATTTACAGTTGCCAAGACAAAGTTGACATTAAAACCATCTGATTTAACTTTGGTTCCAATAGAGTAAGCCATTTTAGACATGAAGATTCTTTTAATGAAAATCCTTTAAACTAAGTCTGGGTTATTCAGCTATCTTTGTTTGATGGTAGGACCATCTGATATAATTCTGAAAGAGACCCACCTAGTTTGATTCGAATTGAGCGGGTAGTTCCAGACAAGATTTTGTAATGAAGTTCCCACAAGGTCCTATGTTAAACTGTGTTTGGTTTTTAGAGTCATCTTGGTTGGTGAATGGGGTCATCATATAAAATGACCATTCCACCAGTTTCTTCCAATTGGTGGGCATTATGTTATCAATTAGGGTGAGGGAGGTCCAATAAGCTGATTGGTTGATACATTCATGGAAGAAGCTCTCGCCAAAAGCTCTCTCCGATGGGCTGTCTCCCGAAACAAAATGTGCAAAATGAATGAATATATAGTCAAACCTTGATGGCTTAAACTCAAAGGGACTAGAAAAACAGTTCGAGCCATCGGTTTTTCAAGCTATCAGATTTCAAACATTTACAGAACTATTTCCGTATCAGTATCGGAAGTCCTTTATTTACAATACCCGGGGTATGGAGAAAATGAAGTTTCAACCTCTGAATTTTTTGTTTATACAACGAATATTTAGCAAAAGATTAAGTTAATCATCGGTCTACACTAATTATATGAAATAAACAATTATCTAACGATTGTTAATCAGTGCCAAACCTGTGTTCAAATCATAAGCTGTGGTGATCAATTAACCATTTGGCAGGTCCTGATTAATTTTAATAAGTTCGAGGTTGGCATTGTAAATTTAACTGTTTTATTAATGAAGGGACCGAAACATTAGTTTGAAGATTCGAGCCAACAGAAACCGGGGTTTTATTTACTTAGTTCAAGTATGAACATTATTGTGATTAAAACGAGTTTGATCCATCCATGGTGTTTGAGCGATCCATGTTCAAGCCAACCAAGTTAGACTGTATTTATTATTCATTTATAATAAGATCTTTCAATATTCTCCAAAAACATACCTGCATTAATCCCAGTCCAGATTTAGATATCAGGTTACCAGTTGACAATAGATACTCTATAGATTTACTGATGTCTGGAGTGTGTCTGAAAGCTTCCTCTAAAGTCTCTACAACACAGAAACTGATATTATTAGAATGAACTATAGATTTACTGATCTCTGGCGTGTGTCTGAAAGTTTCCACTAAAGTCTCTACAACAAAGAACAGTGGTACATCTGAATTTTTAATAAGTAGCCTAAGACTTTATATATGAATAAGTGAAGGGAAAGTCACAGTGGTCTCATTCTCACTTCTGCCTCAAAGTTGAACTTTTGATTTGACGATCCATAAAAAATTAGTCTGTTTGATTAAAAATTACAGATAAAATACGATAGCTCTTTCCGAAAACCCATTTCCGAAAGACCATGGTTCCTTCTAAAATTAAAATTTACCATTTTAGTTCCCGGCTTCCGGGAAGTATGATGAATAATTTCCATAGAAATCACCGCTAAAACGTGCATCAATTTCTGTCGAGGACAAAAAGTTGAAGCTTTTATTTTTAGTTTTTATAAAATAAAATGTGGAGAGTAAATACCTTAAGTACTTCTGGCAGTCATAGAAAGAAAATAAGGAAAAAAGTTGGGTTTTTCTCCTTGCTCATCCTTACCTTGATGTGATGTACTACCCAAAAAGGGGAACAACTATTACAAAATCTTATTTTTAAACCAAACTCGGACTTCTGGAAATAAGTTTTTGGAAAGGACTATAGTATCTTAAGTAACAACACTACGTGGACCTTGAGAAGACATTTGTATTGGACTACAATACAACAAAATGAACCATGTTAGACTCTGGCGGCCATCTTGAATAACCTTTGAAGATAATCCAAGAATGATTCCCACATCAAGCCATTTATTTCAGACAAATTTGAACAAATACGACTCTGAATTAAAATTAATTTGGCAGTTATGGGCATCTTGAATTTTTTATCTACACAAAATTTTTTTTAAATTTGCAGAACTCCCTCTAAAGATCATTCACACAAAAAATCATTTAAATTAAATTTGCAGGATTTCCCATAGGGTCCATCTTTAATTTCCAATTGGAATGTAAAAAAAAGAATAATTGCTGATGACATGCCTTAAGTTTCATATATTCTGGCTCATTTGAAGTCAATGACTAATATATTACTTTATTGTTTTGGTTTATATTTATTTTCATGTAACATTATTTTCATATAAACTTCACAATTCAGAATGTAGTTTGGATTGGTAAATTTTGCCAGTCACTGTGGAACATTTTTTTCTCAACTCTAAATTGTATAACATCGATTGTGACTATACACCAGCTTTGACTACAGAGTAACATGACGGGTGCCACTAGTCCAGCAGGAGTTGCTTACCCTTCCGGAGCACCTGAACTAACCCTGGTTTTTGTAGGGATCGTGTTACTCCAGCTTTAGTTTTCAGTGTAGTGTTGTGTGTTCTATGTTTGTCTTTCGTTTCATTTTGTTGGCCATGGTCTTGTCCGTCTTCCGACTTAACGATTTCTGTCTGCCCCTTTGGTATCTTTGAATTCCTTTTAATATCAACGAAAGTTCATTAACCGGTGATAAATATATAAGAAAGCGAATGAAACCGCAAAGCAAGACAAAAGGGGATAAGACTCGGCAAACTGGAGAATATTAACAACAAGGATCTGATATAGACTGAATATATTAAACTATAATTGTGATAAATGCAGACTCCATTTTTTCATTAACTTTTATGTGACTCTTAAAACATTTGGAAACTATTTACATAAAAAACCTTTCTATACGGATAGACCGAAAAAAATAATAGAATGATATTTGAAGACAAATTTATCACAATTTTTAAAACTAAAGTTCCAGCTGCAATTCAATTTAAATTCTCACATTCTTTGAGAGATTATCTTTTGACAACGAAAATGTAGTTCTTATTTAATACATGGACGCAATAAAATATTCGATCTCTACTCTTAAAGTATCACATTATTACATACTTAGGCAAGAAGGTTACATAAACCAGGTATTCAAAGGAGACATATTCTTAATTGTACAGGATGCTTTCTATATTTTTAACACATGTATGAATACCGATGTTGCTCAGTTCAAGCTTGCAGTTTGCTGTCAATAACATAATAGGGACAGGTAGGAGCAAATGTCGACGAAATCTTTATGAAAAAGACCGAAACAAAATAATACCAAATATTTTTAAAAAGACCATTTAATGCATCTTTAGACAATTTTCTGCATTTTACATCTTAGGCCCAAGTACAATGTAGGGCCCAAAATAGTACGGAGGCAAACTTAAGGCAAAACTATGTTCGGAAATGCAATTCATGTTTGATTTTGATGAAGATCGAACCTTTTGGATGAAGTCGTATTTTCGTTTACTTCCGAATATAAAAATAAATAACAATTTAACCCGATAGATCATTTACAGTCCCTCATTCAACTAGAAACTAAACAGCGCTTTTTCTTGTTATGTTGTCATTATTTGTATTAAATGATAGATTTTTCATTAAATGGAAACTATATTTTGTAATTTTGTGTGCAGATTCACATATTGATGCGACCAGAAAGTCCTACACATGCCCCAGAGTATCCAACACACATCCACTACAAAACGAGGCACTAAAATGTCATATCAAGGACAGCTACAACATACAGTTTGACTCAGGCGACAAGTAAGTATCAAATGACCGAAGACAATCCTGTATTACTAACTTAATAACATACAATGTTTTAGGTACATGACGTACAGGTACCGGTATTAACATTCTTTCGGTCCATGGAAGCGACAAAATTACGATTTTTTGGCACCCATGGAAAGGTACATTCGGTTAACGTACACAAATATACGAACTTTATCACTGTAAATGTAATATTTTCCCTTAAAATTAACAGTAATGTTCATTTTAAAAAATGCGGAAATTTTAGCATATTGAGCACCTCCCAATACCTACATGTATATGGAAAAGTTTGATTTCCAGCTGACAATATCTGTCTCCTGATTATTCAACCCTCTTCAAACAAAGGCGAACGTTACCCCTTGCACAGGTTATTATTCCCAATATTTTTACACTATCCAGCAGCAGGGGACTTGCCTAGTATAATAGAAGAAACTTGTCAAAGTAGCATGAATTAACGAATATATGCCAATATATTTTAGATATTTTGATTGTGTATCACCAGATTGTAAATGGATGGTGAATATAAAAGGCTGAGTTGTACTGACGTACAATGTCAGATTGAAGTTACTCCTTGAAACACGTGTCCAGCATTATCAAATATTATCATATTAACCACACTAGTTCAACATTGGTAAATATGTATTGTGAACTTAATGAACCTGAGGGTATTCACAAGACAAGTTTCTAAAACCCTGAAATTACGGACGAGGCTTCATGCTTGTATTGTAGAGGGTAAATACATAAAAATAAGATAGGTGGTATGATTGTCCATGAAAAAGCCACCCACCAAATGACAGTGGTATTCAAACTTCTAAAGGTCCCATTACGGCTTCAACAATGAACCAGATTACATACCAAAACGTAAGGTGTAAAAGCCCCCGAAATACAAAATGTGAAACTATACATGAAACACAACAATCGACCTAATCTAATGCAAAAATGGTGATCAAATAACAATAAATGGCTAATTAAACAATGACAACCACTGGACTACAGAATCCTGGCCTTGGATAGGCACATTGTATGTTTAAACCGGCTGGTGAGCGCCCAACGCTCCCTCCATTTCATCTAAATGTTGCTGCCTATTTCGGTTTGTTTTAGCTGCGAGTACTTAATTTTTAATACTATGTACGGATCTTGGTTTGATAAGAGGTTATTTCTAGAAACACGTGTCCAGTTTAATCAAATAACCCTTATTTGTTGAATATTGGTAAACCTGTATTGTAGATTTCTGGATTAAGCTACAATAGGTGAGTTTCTGTCATCTTCACAATTTAAAATCTTATTTCAGAAACCCTGAAGTAAGTTTATCTTTAAAGTGTTCCATGCCTTTATCCCATGTGATTATTTGTATGCTGATTTACAAAATCGTTGATTTTTTTCTTTATAAATATGTTCTAAGTGGACATATTTATCTATTTAAAGATACATTATTCATTTCCAAATTACCAACGGTGGTTACAGAATCTTGACAAACTCTGGCAGCTATTATTCACAGAATATCTACACAGGAATGGACACAACAAGCTCAATCAAGCTACTTTTTGATTACGATGATCCTGTTCATTGTATCGAAAGTAATACATGTGGCTCACTGAAAACCCCTTTTAATCTTACTGAAGATATTACAAAGGTAAGATCTTATTATAAGAACACAGACTGATACAATTGCCACTGATCTGTGCCATGAGAATAAAGTTTAAATGTCAGCTTGATGTGTTAAAATCATTGCAATATGAAAAGTAAGAATATGCAACGCTTATTAATTACGAGTCCAGAGTAGGTTGGTTTTAATGTTGCTCATCTCCACCCCCAAAAATAACACGTAAAAACCAAAAACCATAAATTAAAGTGAAAAAACTCAAGAACAAAAAAACTTCGTAAAAAACTGCTTAACAAATCCAGGAGTATGAGCATCTTATAATACGCATGCGGCACGTGTGAAGAAATATTTACTGTGTCCGTTTTAAATTGAAAATGTATTTCTATCTAAAAGCTGTATAGTACAGTTTAATAGGATATTATCTCAGTTTTCATATGTCCTGGTTGTAATAATATTGATGCTTTGCAATTCAAGTAACAAAAATATAGAAAAAAAACTAATTTGTTGTTGTCAAGAATTGTTTTGTTTGTTGTTTGTTGATTTCTTAACGTCCAGTGGCAAATATTTCATGCATATTTAGGACGAGAACAAGTTCAACAATTATCAAAAACTGGGTGGGATGGGACACAACAGGGCAACGGTTTTAGACTGCCATTGGAAAAAAGGGAGTGATGGGTAGGGACATAAAATTTAGCCTTTTGTAGCGGCATAAACCTACTGTTTTTCGAAAACTACAAAATGTGGTCTTTTACGTGCAAGGAGCGTGGCACTCAACAAACACGTCACCCACTATGGTCCACGGCCAGGCTTTCTGTATTATAACCTGGCAACCCCCAACGAGAGAGTCTCCCCTATCTGCCACCTGGGGTTCGCGCTGGCTCAGCCCTGTGGGTCGAGCCCTGGAGACCGCTGCGGTGCCCAGAGTCAAGAATTGAGGTTCGACGTTCTATATTTTGTTACATGTACATTGTTGGTAATACTCAGGTAGGAGCTGTATTTTTTACGTATACTTATGTTTTCTTTTGGCCGATTTACAGCTTCCCCTTAAAGGTTATTTAACCCGATCACATGGCATATGTGCCTGTCCCAGGTCAGAAATTGTGTTATTAATTTGTGTATGTGTTAAGATATGTACATTTATGATAATATTCAGATAGGAACAGTATTATTTTACGTAAACACGTTTTCAAATGAGCGATTTAGAGCTTTTCACAACGAGTGATATCCCCCCCCTGTTCAGGACATTGTAGAGAACTCTAGATTTGAAAATCTTTGCTTTTTTTCCCTGAAATTTACCCCATATCTATTCATTTATCTATACATTCTAATCTCATTAGATAAAATTGTGATTTCGTTTCATACGTTTGTCTGGCATCATCACAACTAACTAAAATTAACTAAATTTTTTGTTTAAGATAGTACCATTATAGAAGTTCTTTAAGATGTATTTTTGTCCGAAACTTCTTAGTTAGACAGAGCCATATTTTGATGGCCCATTCCGAAAACAAATTTCGACATCCACGCAATGGCTCTCAAAATTGTACTAATTTTAACACAAGAATCTCTGAAAAACTCACCTAATATCGTCATGTGAAACTACGGAACTTTTAAATGGTTGTCTACCTAATATCTTGCAGTCAAGCCAAAGCTCTCAAGGGTCCTGTGTAGTTTTGTATGAAGCAATAAAGTCAGCTGAGAGATATTGGTTCTGTGGTGCCTCTAGTTACATGATAATATTAATGTTTTATTTTTCGGTTATCTAGTCAGCACTAAGGCCGTATTGGTATGGATGGAGTGACAAATTATCTGGAGTAGAGAGATACGTTTACGAGGTATGGAAGATGGAATACAGTAAGGACAACGATGGACTGAGAGAGCCTTTAATCAACAGAACGTTTAATCCTGTACCACTCTTTATTCAAGAAATCAGTGCAACATCCTCACAGTTTCCAACCTATGAGCCCTCTGGTCCCGGCGTCTACTCCGCAATTCTGGAAGTTAACGACAAAGCTAATAATTCCAAGTATGCTAGACAGATCGCAATATTCGATAAAACTTCTGATATATCAATTAGTACGGATTTTTCATTGTATGTCTCATCAGCTTCACCAAGCACTAACTACACATGGCAAAGTGATCAGTTTGCTAAAATCAACGTAACCTGGAATAAACATTTTATCAACAAACTGCACGAAAATGAACATTTCCTTGCAAGGATCTTGGACTACGCTCCACGCTTAGATGATGGAAAGTCTGGAAGGCGACACGATTATAAGAAAATTTTACCACAATTTGACGACAAAGACGGAGCTCGAAATATATCAGCAATACCAAATATATATTCGATAGTTCGATTTGATACAGCATTTGGTTTAACCAACCTGACCACTCCTTCCTCGGAATGGACAGTTGTTTCTCCGCTAAGAGACCAGAAGCGCTTTCAGTTAATAGATATAAGGGACGGAGATTCTCGTCAGGTCTGGGTTAGAGCGTACGATATCATGGGAAATACAAAAGTCGATTCAACAGTTGTTCATTTCGATAGAAGTCCACCAAAGATTTATCCATCATCAAAGTTTATTCATAACGTTGATGATGGTATCTATCCATTTTCTAGTAGGTAAGCTTGAGAGCTGACGAGTTGATAAGTTCCTAGCATGTATAATAGACAAATCAACTTGGCATTTTCAAAAAGTGTCCCAGTGGCACAACTACAACGATTAAAACTGAAACATGTACAGGTAGATTCAAAATAAAGATATATAATAGTACAGTTTCATTTCACCAAATTTATCACAGTGTATGAATTCAGATATCCCCGTTCATACGTTAGGGTAGCCTTACCATCTCTTCTTCTTATATTTATATAAAGGTTTAACGGTTGGTCAATATTGCTTTCCGGTTGATGTAAAAAATCTGTGGTTCCAATTTTAAAAGGTGCATATGAATAAACCACTATCCGTTCTGAGTTTCAACACACTGAAAAGATCTCCAGCCACGACAAAGATGTTGCTTGTTTAAGAAATGCAACGCTCTATTCACGTTAAAAACAGTCATTTAAAGTAGTCAATAGGTGGCCATCTTAAAGACAGATTTGTTTTTACTTTAGACAGATGTACTGTAAATTTAGAAATTATTGCGTTCATTTATTATTGCAATTTGAAACCTCACTCCGAGGTCCTATCATGCTGTGCTTGCAAAGCAACTCCATTCAATATTATCCAAGAATTGCAGAGTATTTGGCAAAAATCATTTGGCATTATAGGTTCATACAAGCATACCTGTACTTAAAACCAGTGCGAGTGCGAGTTCTAATTTTTGCGATTATCATTCAGTCGCAATATTCGCAATAATAAAGATGTCGCTTTAGTTTCTAAATTTGACAGTATTTTTTCTAGTGCCAATCTATATCCCCTGTAATGTCCCGGGATTATAGTCTACATATTGATATATTGTTTATGAACTTTTCCGATTTTCATATTTCTCGAGGGAGGGACGAAAATCAAGTGAAAATATCATGACCATCAAAATGAAATGTAGACAAACAGCAGGAAACAAAAACAAACTTAAAAGATTTAGTAACAAACCCGAAAGAGAGCGATCTTAGCTGCTTTTAATTATTTGATAGTCAAGTCGATGGCTGGTCACGATCGATGGTGGTTGAAACGTTGATAAGAACTGAAATGAAGTTTTAATATTGCGGAAATATCCGTTGCTATTGATGAAACGACGTTTGTTAATGAATTCAAATTATTTTTTACTTTATTATGGTGACATTATTAATGAAGAATATATATTGGTAGATTTTATTTTAAGACTTCAAATCTTTGCCAGAAAAATAGCACGATTGTCTTTGTCCATTCGGATGATAGTGTCTTTACAAAAGCACATTTGTCATAGATGAAATGTATATATGATAATTAAACGAGTATTAATTAGTTTGTTAAAATATTAGTTAATGTATTTGCAGAGTTCTAGTTTCGGCCGAAGATCAACACAGTGGTGTCAGGAAAGTCTCAGTTAGATTTATAGTTAACGGCACCAAAGAGGTGAAGGCCGAACAGGACTTTATGATTGACACAGTGGTAGTATAATTTTGCTTAAAAACAGTTATCAGTAAAATCTGTTTCTTTGATTATTATGACGTGTGATCATAATAAAGTTGCAGACAGAAATCGTTAACTAGAAACACAGACAAGACCATTGTCAACAAAAAAAAAAAAACGAAAACAAGAAAAGTACACAAAACACTACACTGTAAACAAAAGCCGGATTAACACGAACCGTAGTCACACAAAAACTAGGTTAATGTTTAAGTGATTCGGAAGGATAAACAACTCCGGCTTCACTAGTGTCAACCGAGGTGTTATCATCAGTAGTCAGAGCATGTGTTAGGAACGGATTTGTAGTCAAGAGAGTGGTATCCATAGTCATTTGTGAAATGGATAATTAATTCATACCGGCTAATAAATCATAATGGCGACCGAAAATTTTCGGAGTGGTGACTTTTCATTATAGCATAAAATTAACCTTCTGATGTTAGACTCAAAACGTTTTCCTGAACTATATATTAAATGAATAAAGTCATGCAACCCAATGGTGAAATAACAGTGACATTGTTTCATTGACATTGTGGATTATAGCTTAATTAGGGCCAATGCATGAAAAAACTTAGTATCAGATTAATGAATTAAGATCTTTTACGGAAATAAATTGTTACTTCAGATCAGATGCAGTAAATGGTCAACTGAACACTGACATAAAAACAATCCATATGACTATGTAAATTTACATGCTTTACATACAATATGGATCATTCGTATCGCAAATATTACATTACAAGATGAATCATATTTAAAAACTACAGTTCTATTAAAAAGACACTGTTACTGTTCAGCTGACTTTTATTTAAACTTAAATTCTCACCTATATTGACAATCTGAATTC
>JARWCS010364622.1:0-10492 GCA_034783895.1 Geukensia demissa | reverse complement strand
CATCAAAATTGGATGTAAATTAAAAAAATTACTGAAAAAAATATTAAAAAGCCCCTTTTGGCCCCTCATAAAAAATGAGGGAAGCTGGAACCCCCAAAATCAATCCCACACCATATCTCATACTAAGAATCAATGGATCAAAATATAAAAAGAATCGGTTCATTCCATCAAAAGATAAGTTGTGGAAACCTTTGTGTCCACAGACAGAAGAAGCTGACGCCGACGACGCCATAACATAATACAACCGCAAATTTTTTGCGGTTGTATAAAAATCAAACAGCATTCAAAAGTCTCACTTTTCTCAATTTGTTCTTCATGGTAAACTTTAGAAATTTTTTTTTCAAATCCAACAAAAAAGTAAAATAAAAATTTTTAATTACAAAGAAAAAAATTTAAAATTATTTAAAGTTTTCAAGGGAGATTACTCTTTTCATTTTTTTCCAACTGAGATCGTTTCAAAATCTTTCAAGAGACAGTTCATATAAATCTTCTGAATGAATATATATAAATCCATTAAATTAAATTTCTAGAGCAATTACATGACCTTTTGAGGTAAAAAAACTCCCATGACCAATTTTGACCTCGCCCATTTTAAATCATGTCCATATCATACTGTATACATAAAGCTTTTGTTTAAATGTTGTTCAAATAAAAATTACTAAGAGTGCATTGCAGTGTGGGAGAAAAAGTTCCTTAAAGTTTTTTCAGTAAAATAAGTAATAATACAATGGGGGAAATATGCTGAGGCTTGAATTGAGTCCCAAAATGAAAATTTTGATACAAGTGAATTAACCCAATATAAATACTTCATCATGATAAAGAACATTTTCCACCCATTTTTTTAATGGATAATTTCCAATATGTCAAAAGCTAACATGGCCTGTTACCTAGTGAGTTCCTAAATGAGCAAATAGGTAAAGATATGATTGAAACATCATTTAGACATAGGTCTATGTCACAATTATTTTTCAATAAATTAGGATTTCAAATTGAAATTTTACCACTTGTACATACTTGTGAGGATTCTTTAATTCTTCAGTGACATAGTTCAAATTGTTCCTGAAAAAGAAATTAACCTTAAGCTAAAGTAAAATGCAATAAACATTGCAACTATCATTTTGTATTGTAATCAAATTTTATATTTTATCAAATGTTGATTGATTGATTGGATGCTGCTTAACGTCCAGCGGCAAATAATTCATGCATATTCAGGACGAGAGCATATTAATGATGACTGATGATTAATGAACACTGCTTTGTACTAGACTGACATGCTGAGCCAGATTTTTAACGTGCTAGCTCCTGAAAGCAACAGTCCGCAGGAAGACATGCCACTTTACCCAGACACATTATTGTGACTCTAGGCCGACCAGTCTTTGCTCTTACTCCTAGATACTGCGTGCTTTGTGGAGAAGCAGCAAATACCAATTTTAATGTCTTTGGTTGGACCCGGCCTGGGATCGAACCCACGACCTTCCACACTTTAGGCAAGCAGGCTTACCATTACACCACCGAGGCGGTCTTATTTTATTTAATGAGCTAAAAATAAGCTGAACTTCTAATTTCTCTCTATGAAACATTATATTGGTCAGAATCTAAACCAGTTACACCTGAGGGCCTTTTAGCCTGTCAAGTCTGCAAAACACTAACCATATGCTTATGATTTTCAACAGAAAAGTCAGTAAAAAAACTGCCTACCATCCATCATAAGCCCACAGTCCATCATAAAATGCTAATGCTATCAAAGATGGTGAAGTTATTGAACCTTCAAATCCTGTTTCCAAATGCTCCGTCTCTCCTGAAACATAACACAATTTCACATATTTTATCTTTAACTGTAATACATTGCAGCTGTAATGTTTATTTCTTAAATTTGAGCTGCAAATTTTACTTTGAATGTGACCTTCAGTGACTAGGACTTTGTTTTTTTTTACTTTTTATGGAGTTCCTATTTTATAGCCTTCTGGCAAGCAATTCAAATAGCAAAAGAATATGCATCCTTGACACAATACTTAGTCCTAATATTTGTTTTCAAGTTTACTTGTACAGCTTTTACCCCAACTTATTTTTCTCAAAGCAGCATATTTCCTTTATTCTAGAATATAACTCACTACTGCAACTTTTTGGACCGTACATTACTGCAACTTTATTTCTACAGGTAAGGTTTGATAATGGACTATTACTGCAACAATTCTGGACTAGTGTATGAACAATAACCGTACCAAATAAATACCAAACGAGTTACAGTAATGATTAATTTTCTATTTTCATGGTTATTAAAATTTTGAAAGAGTTATAGTAATGTATTGTTTTCATTTGTCTTATATTTGGAAATCAATCAATAGTTTCAAGCGAACAAATGTTTTTTTCAGAGATGAATGCAGGTCAGTCCTTGACCAATGCAGGTTTAATTTTTCTCTGCTGACCTAAATACAAGGGTCTGTTGACAAGTAATCCATCAAGTGTGGCCTAATTAATATAAATCATTATCACTGACAAAACAGTTGTGAATTAGTTCAATCTGTTACTAATTTGTTTACTTTCCAATTTTTCCAAAATAACCCATTTTGAATTGACAAATTTTTAAGCAATATGCAGCATACAATATAAAATCACAGAAATTGAAACAAAAGTCTTTCTTGTGTAACCTTGACTTCAATACTTACTATAAAATTATAGTATGTTTCTGTTAACTACAAGGTATAAAACTTTGTATGATGGTGGTTACCTTTACTTATCATCACAGCTCCACCTATTGTTATAATGGCAATGGCGATCAGTTTTGTTACTGTAAAGAAGTTCTGAACTTTGGTGGCTAGCTTTACACTATAACAGTTGATAAAGGCTATCAATACTGAAAAAAAAAACAACAAAACTATAAATTTCTTCTAAGACAATTACTTGAAAACACATCCCTTTTTATTTTAAATTCATTGTAAAAGTTTATTGGTATTCATGGCATTCAAATTATATCTAGAGACTCAAATTTTTGTTGTTATTTCCATGTGTATTATAGACCTGAACAAGATTTTTTCCAGACTTTTTGGACCCTGAAATGGTCCCGTTTTACACATAAATGAACTTCTACTGTTCTACATGACTTATGTCAGTTAATCAATATTTTCATATTGGAGACTGAAATATACTTTTGTATAGAAATTTAGTTGTTGACTGTTTGACAGTTATAAGTATTTCATAATTGCACTTCTTCAAATTTTTGTATGTATTGTATTGGATTACGCAATACTGTACCCTTGTTGTTAACTATGCTTATCAAATAAAAGAATTTGAATTTGAAATACTAGGGACAATGTATAAGCCTTGTCCTAAAATCTAGGTATAAAAAAAATTGTATACAATTCCCCAGTACCTAGCATCTCACCTGCTCACTCTGATGTCAGTTTATTTTATTAATCTGACAAAACTATATGATTTGAAAAAACTTTTACCTGAATGTTAACCAATAGTATCAAACAAGAGCCTATGACCACTTTTTTCTGCAGTACAAACTGTTTGCGAAACTCTTAACATGATCGCTCATGCATAATTGCAGGATCATCAAGTGGGTGTGGAATCAGGATGTACTGATATAGACATTACTCCATATATCTAAATATCAAGTGGATACTACTAGTTGGTGCTGAAGAAACTGCTAGCAAAAAAACAAAGAGTGATCACTCATGCATAACTGATGGGGTGAGACCTATGTGTTAATTTGCCCTGTACCTTTATAGGGACAAAATTTTGAGTCTGGGTTTCTCAACTGAGACAAACTCAATTTTACTAATTTAATAACAGTTCTAATTAGTCTGATATAGGGAAAGTCACTTGTAAATTAATACTTACACAAACATAGAACTGAAACTATTTTCACAGAAAAATCTGATGGCCCACATGGGAAAAATGGCTCTACTGCATACAGTCCAAAACTCATTGCAACAACTCCAAATAGAGCTGGTTTTAATATCAATACTGATGTCCAGGCAAATAAAAATGATGGAATTGGCCCAAGAGTCTTGTGGAGTGGGCTGAATGCATCTTTCAGGTAGGCATATTCTGCTCCGGACTTAGTTATCATAGTTCCAAGTTCAGCATATGATAAAGCACCTATAAAGAAAAAGATACCACCATCTAACAAACCAAATGGATAGGTTGCAATTTCAGCTTTGTAATTTTTTCACATTTTTTAGTTTCAATTTAGATCATAAAGTAAATTCTACAGAAAAATTAATTAATAAAGTTTAGGTCTGAATCGAGAAGAATTTTGAAAATGTGCAACCAAAAGAATGCCTTCAATTTTGTTTACCATTATTAATCTATTAATTAAAAGTGCAATACTTTTTCTCTAGTGTGAAGTGCATGTGATTACATAGATTGGAGTAAAAGTAGATTAAGGTAGTGTCAAGCTATTAGTTTCACACCAACATTTTAGAACTTTTCTGGCCAGGGCATGATGTTAGAAAAGTATATACATTTAGGTAAAAATGTTATATTGTGCAATTAACATTTCAGAAAATAGTGGGCTGCTCCATTAATTTCCATGTGCGGAGGGCAATATGGCACTTCGCATGAGATCTAAATTATGCCAAAGGTGCAGTGACATGTATGTCTCTCCCCAAAATTAGGAGGCAGTGTTTATAACTACCTCCAGGAGGACAATATGTCACTACTGTCAAAACAGATTGTTCAACGAGTCCATCACTCATTCAGATTCTTTCTTAGAATATACATGTATTTTGTTTTATTACTATAAACTTCTTTTGTATTTAATAGCTGATTTTTTAGCACTGTCAAATTTTGTCTTGTTTGTGAAAAGTTTAAAATATATTGAAATCTATGGCACTTTTCAATTACATCAAGTTCTGCCATTTTGTATTTATTTTTTTTGCACTTCACGGAAATTTTGTTATATATAAAAACTATCATTATTTTTCAAAACACTAAACCTGTAGAAATGTATGGATGGGTTGACCTTGACCTCCCAGCAATGTCTCTCCAAAATATGGAGGGCAGAGTGGAAAAGCCAATTATCTGTATGTTTTGATGTGTTTTTAATCCCTATTATTTATTTGTGCCATGTATGTCTCTCCGTATTAGGTAGATTGGATTAGCCCTAACCTGGAAGAAGAATTGATGTATTTATTTAGTTATTGATGACTCTCTCTGCATCATCTGCTATCACTGTTCTCCAACTAGTGGACTGTTCCTCAAAGATCGCTAAGGAGGGCAAACTGGCATGTATTAATGTAACAACTGTTTAAGTTCAGTCTAAATACAGGATCAATGGGCAAGTTTTAGGTGGCATTTTTGTCTCTCCAATAATTCCAGGAGGGCTAAATGCCGACCCATGTCCTAACAGCCAAATAGGGTGGGGATTTCAGACCAAATGCCAGAATTGTCTCTCCAAATGACTACTGGAGGGCGAACTGGCAAAATCACCTAGCAACACAGCAGCGCCACATGTCTCTCCAAGAAATATAAGGAGGGCAAGATGGCACCCTGCAACCAAAACCTATTATTTAAAAGGACAAAAATTGTCATTTCATAAGACTTTTTATTATACACTTTTGAAGAATCATTTTTCTAACTTGGGCTGTCAGCATTTGCTATATAAATAAGATTTTATTAGAGCCAGCAATTAAATAAAAGTGACATAACAAAATACAGTTATGTCCCCTTTATTCCAAAATCCAGAATTTAGAAAAGATGAAATGACAATATCTGCCCTTTATATAACAATAATAGCAAGATCAGTCAATTAGCAATATTGCTGACTATACACAATACAATAAACTGAATGCAGTATGAAGAATATTGATGATAATTTATGAAGTGATGATAGTGACTATTTCAAAATATGCTGAGAAATTACTACACAAATCCTTTTTTTGTTGAGCTATTCAATTGACATTAAAAGAAAACGCATTTTACAAACTCTATAGAAGTCCGCTCATTTGAAAATGATTGCTTAAGTGCACTTGATTTCAAAAGAAATATAGCACTCCCATCTATTAACAGCAAGGTCAAAATCACAAGCTTGTATCTCCAAACAAAAAAAAAATAACAGAAAACTCTGTGTTCTGAAAGGTTCTGTTTGACAACACAATGATCATTTCTGCAAGTCACTGATTTCCATCATCTCTATTTTGATTATCAAAATAACCTTTTTTAACAAAACATGAAAATGAATGTTTTTGTCATTTTCATTCCCTTCTAATTATTCTCTTTCTTGAACCAAATTCAAGAACAGTTGCCTTTGTGCAATTTTTAATAAAATTTTTTTCAATTACGCTTAACTTAAGATTATTCTGAAAATAATTTCTGTCCTGATTTTAAAATTGGTAATTTCCTTTCAAATTCCTATTCCAGTTGTGACAGATGTTAAAAAATAATGATAAATGAATACTGTATAAAAACAGCAGCCATGAATAAGTGTTGTGGCATTTATGGAGCTAGGTTTATAATAACGCTTATGTGCAAAGAACATTTAAAGCTTTAACAAAAATAAGCATTTACAACAATAAATCTTATCATCTGGTCATTGCTTAAATATTTGAACATAATAATGGCTTTTAACCACTAGAAACCTATCTGCTAATATATTATTGGTTTAAAATGGCTGACAGAATAATTTATGCTCCCAGTGCTACTTTACTCTAATATTGTAAAAAAAGGTTTTTGTGCATATTATAGTATTCTATAAGGACAAAAATAACTGCAATTTGGAAATTGTTGAGCGACTTAAAAAATAAAAAAATTTTCTTGCAATAAAATACCAAACAGGTTTGATTCCCATATGAATAATTCATTTAAGAAAATTTAAAATGAGATATAAAAATCTAAATGATTTGTACTACAATGAAATATGATGGCAGTTCGCCCTCTAAAATAAAACACTGGGTAATGAAAAACAATCAGTTGTTCTATACCCAGAATGACAAATTGCATGCAGTGTTACTAATCTTGCTATTGTTGTTGAAGAAAATAAGAGGGGAGACAACTCTATACAGGGAATAATTCACAGGAAAGAGGCCAAGGGGAGATAATAATTCAAAATTAAAAGTCACCGCTACCAAAATGGTGACAACATACATATACCTAAAGGATGCCATGTTTGTCTCTCCAGGGAGATGGTTTTGGAACAGCCCCCTTTCCTGAAAGAGAGGGAATACTTAAGAAATTATTTCAACTGACCTAACTGATTCAGGTTCATTGTGCCCGAAGTTCATGCAAGCTGTTATATTTTTAGATAGCAGGATACTGAAGATTATATAAAATTCTACCAAATTTTGTATCCTACATAAGCCACCATGTGCATACATTTGTTCTAATCTACCACCCCTGAATCAGTTTCAGCACAATAACAAAATAAAGACTGACAGCTCTGGAATTCTTGGCTTTCTGGTCCCAGCTGTCCTACTTACATCAGCAAGTCATGTCCTGTAGACAGCCAATCGTCAGCCACCTGTGTGCAAGAAAATATAATCAAAAACAAATTTTAGGCGGGGAGACAAATCTGTCTCCCCTTACTAAATAACAGAGCAAATAAAATTATATAATAAATTTTCTGGAAAGACAAGATCGATACATCATACTATTAAAATCTGCCTTTTATCTAACTTAGAAAAACTCATTGAACTTGGGGCTTTTAAAGAATGAATTTGTTTGTTTTATTTGGTTTGTTTTTATACATAATAAAACTTTGTTTTTAAACAGGACCACAATACCTTTTCTATAATCGTGTATTAACAAACAAAAATCTTTTATTGAAAAGAAAGAATACGGAACATATGCCAGAAAGACACCATCCAAATCTTATATACATTTTCTAAGAAATATTTGTATGCCTTTTTTCAAATCTCAGATTATTATATATGACAAATCAGAACCTGAAACTGATGACAAAGAAGATTTTTATTTTTCAAGATCAATAAGCAATGGAAAATTACTAAAAAACACTGAATATGTTTATATTTCTGTTTCATGTCCAAAGAAAGAAATGAAGCACATACATTGACATATAACATTTTAAATAGACAATCATACCACAATTTTTACTCATATATAGACATTTTGATAGTAAATTTTTTTAATATTGATATGATTTCATTTCATCTAACATGTTTTAAGAAGCTAACTGCATTTCACATGATATTAAACACACATGGTAAACTAGTAAGAATATGATGGTCCCCATTTTGACCCTCCAATGGCAACTACATGTACTATACAAATAGGGGTAAATTTTATGTTAGGTTACACCAAGTTAATATGATTATTATCCCCACCTGCCCAAATATTTATTAAATGCATGGAAGTGGAAGATCAAGTAACAAAGCTGAAAGATAAAAACCCCAAAAAACAAAGTCCCCACCATTCTGGATTTAGTTAGAAAAATCTACAAAACTTAATCTGTTATATGTAGCCTTAGCAGTCATGTATTTTTCAGATATATGCTTTTCCAGGTGATAGAAATGGGACCAAGTATTTATCTAAACTTGTTGAATGAACAAATATTTTTTTTTAAAAACATGTTTCTAAAGCCAAAACCAACCAATTATAAAACATATTCATACCAGAGAATGGCAACATATAAAAAGACGACAGTGACAAAGTAATTCCTTTGTGTACTAAAAACAAACAACTTGTATAATAATACAATAAACAACTTCATAATTTCATAATACATGTGAATATAGCAATGATATGATATTCTAAAACCATTTTAATATACTGGAGGTACATACTATGTTTAAATAAATACTGTATTCAATAGAAAAGACCAAAAATATTAAAATTGTTGTATAAGCCAAGAGTATATAATAACTGAAGAAATTTTGAAGCAAATACAATGTACCACAGATCTTATATGAATAAAAAATAATTCCAGCTTTTGAAATTTTAATTTAAAATGGTTTCAACAATGAGGAATGATTATGATCTTTGATGAAATTTACATAACCATTTGCAATTCAGTGCTAAAGAGCATTTGGGTCTGCAAAATAAAGCATTGAACATAACATAACAAACCAATGTGTAGTTAAAATGTTCACACATTCACACATGATTAATTATAACAAATTATACATTTAGCCCACAGCTTGTCAAATAGAATATCAATTTAAACGATTTAAATAAACTGAACGAACAATATTTTATAATCATTTAAAACTGGCTATTGAAAAATGTAACTCTACAAACAATACATGTTTAATTTAATATTTGTACTGTTCTTGTACAAGCAAACCCCACAAATCCAGCCTACATAAAGCCCCAATAAAAAAAGCACTTTAGGTAGCAAGTTATTAAGGCCTAATTAAGCTTTTTGGCTGTAGTAGTCCTGAAACATTTGCTTAATAGTTATTACAGTGGTAAAAATTTTCCCCATGGCCTTTCTGGAAAAAATGAACGAGATGTTTTATCCTATTTTAGAACTTATACCCACCTTTTAATACATATACAAAAACAATACAGCATAATACATCTCAAAGTGTACATTCTCTACAAGTTCTAAAATTATGCCTTCAGATTTTTGTTTGTCTGGTGTTTATCAAATTGAAGCAAAGAAAAGCAGGCTTATACCTACCCATAAGGGCTAGGACGCCACATCCAAGCCATACTATAAAACTAAGGCCTACTGAACCAGTACTCATTAGAACACCTTTTGGCGATATAAATATTCCTGAACCTGCAAATAATACATATAGTTTATAATTTTTTTGTTAAAAGTTTATCTATTCCAGTAAAACAAAAACAAATATGACGAAAAATTGGTCAGACTTTAAATACCATCTATTCATGATATACTGCTGACTATTATAAAAATACAGACTGAAGGAATATAATATTAACAGATTATCTAATATGATGACCAAGCTTTTTAACCATTGATTTATTAATATTCATTTTTGGAGAAAAGAAATGAAAACACATCTAATTCCTGTTATTTAAAACATAAAATGAGCACTATTGTTCTGTTGGTTACCCTGTCTGCTTTTCACAATGTCCAAAAAAATTTTGGAATTTGATCATCCTTACTATTACAATAATGAACAATTATTTCCCTATCATCAGAAATCATATTTCATAGTCCCATTTGTAAGCTGGTTCTTAATCTGTTTACCTATTGAAATCCAAACTAGAGCCACCCTTTTAAGCTGTTTACCAATCAAAGTCCAAAATATACTTGTTTGTTAGTTGATTGGAACATTTAATATCAACCTAATTAATCTCTCCAATCATTGCCCACTATAGGTGGCACAGAAGACACCAGTCCCTTCAACCCTACCTGCCATATTCCCAACAGGAAATAATCCAGTTAATTGTAACAAAGCACCTTCTATAGTGCCACTAAGACATTAGTCCAAGTAATCTTACCTATCATAATCTCCACTATTAGTGCCACACCAGACAACAGTCCAAGTAATCTTACCTATCATAGTCCCCACTATAAGTGCCACACCAGACAACAGTCCAAGTAATCTTACCTATC
>JARWCS010364600.1:0-10492 GCA_034783895.1 Geukensia demissa | reverse complement strand
TCTCCCAGAAGACAACGTTCCCTTGTTCATCATTAGGATACTCTATGTAGGATTCCTGTTGAACAAGTTCTAACATTACTAACGGTAGCTCACGTGGAAGAATCTGTTCAAGAAATACCAGGAATAAGATGTTTTCTCCACTTCTTGAATAGATGCTTTCCATTCTGGCCATATTGAACTCAAACATGCAATAATATGATTCAAGAAACGCCCTGGTTATGATGCAAATAGTTTTCTTGCTTTCGTGGATTCCATTTGTAATGTTGTGTGTAATTTCCTCTCCAGGAATAAAGTCTCTTTGATGTATGCATAACTTTAAATTTTCCTTTTGCTCAAGATTTGGAATGCATCCTTTTAGAATGAAAGCCTTGTCGTTATCAGCGTAAGAAATAAAAGCGTTGTACTTAAATTCCTCTCCGGATTCTATTGGTCTGTATCTCTTGTATTTTGTTCTTGTCATGTAATACAAATAACGGAGCCTCCATCTATATCGATATATTAATCCAAAAGCTGTTGCTATGAGAACCGTTGCTATGCCAACGGAAATGGCAATATACAAGGCCACATACGAAGTGCATTCCTTCCTAAGCGTAGAGATCGTTTGCTCTATATGTAGCAGAACAATAACTGTTTCTTTGTCTGTTTTACACTTGTATGTGTCAATCTTAGGAAAACCCTTCTTGTTGTCGAGCATCCATTGCAAAAATGGTACAGTTTGGCAACTACACCGAAGGATGTTTTCTGACAAGTCGATCGTGAAGTTTGAATTTCTATTAAAAATATCACTTAGAGCATCCGTGGTCCTCAGACTGAGGGTTTGAATTGAATTATTTGACAAATCCAGATGTTTTAACGAAACAAGGTGTGCCAAATCAAATGATATATTTGACAAGCTGTTGTGGCTTAACTTGATCGATTTCAGGTTTGAGTGGCCATGAAATATTGACCAAGTTAATGTTTGAATGTTGTTTCTTGATAAATCAATACTACTTAAATTTGTTGTCTCTGAACCCATATACGCTTCTGATGCTAGATACGGACCAAGTTTGTTTCCATGTAAATCTAGTATAGAAAGGTAAGGCATTTCATATCTAAATTTGGTGAGTTCATTGTTTGAAAAATTTAAAAGTCGCAATTTTGGTGGTAATGCCATTCTTTCGTCATATGCGACAGCCAAATTATTATGGTCCAAATGTATTTGTCGAATTGGGTGTTGGTGCAGAATCCAGAAAAACATACGCGGTAATGTTCCCACCATGGCTACCGTGCGTGACAATTTTATAATCTCAATAAGGGGAGGAATGCTTTGTGCAAAAGTTATTAGAAATGTTGCATCAAATGTCGATGACACAATATTGGTCACAGCTAAATATTTCAAAACGGTTAATGGGAATAATGTTCTTGTCGAATACTCCTTTATTGGACATTTATCTAATTCTAAGACCTCGAGTTTTTCCACATTAGAAAAAGTATTCGGTTGTAATTTTCTAGTTTTACATGTGCCTATCTTCAGTCTCTTTAAATTTGTCACCGCAAATCCTTTTCCAAATAGATTTATATTGCCAACCGCATCCACGACAAGGTCCGTTAGATTGTGCAGATCTGAAATAATTTTATCTGGGAAATTGAAGTAGTCTCCATCAATAACAAACTGCTGAACTCTTAGATTTGTGAGTGAGACCAACGGCTTAAATACACCAAACGGAAACGCGTTTACTGTGTACAAAAGATAATTTCCTCCAATATCCAACTCTTTCATGTTTTGTAGACCGTCAAATGCTAACGGTTCTAAAAACTGTAGTTCATTTCTAGACAAATTCAATTGTTCTAATTTATTTAAATGTTTGAATGTTTCATTTTGTATAGTTTTTATTAAGTTGTGTTGAAGGTTCAAGATGTTTACTGCAGTTGGGAAACTTGGAATCGTTGTTAAATTACATCTGGAGCAATCTACGTGAAATATGTGTTTTTCATGCCAGCATGCGCACCTGGAACAATCACCGTAATGACATATAAATGAGTTGAAACATTGAACATGTGAGTGAAAAATCAACACCAACAATATGAAGTTCTTCTCCATACTTCTTCTTCCAGAATAACCTTAAAAGAAGCCAATATTATTTCAAGTTTAAAGTAAAGCTATTACTATACATTTATATATTTTACGCATCATGGCGAATTTCTTGGTAATTCTTCCGTCAGACAAATCAAAAGATATCACCATCTTCTCATCATATTTTCTTATTTTCATTTGTCAGATTTGGAAAGTTCCTTTGAATTTTGGAAGCTAAAGTGCTCCAAATTTAAAGATTTTTGTCATCGACATTGTGTAAATATCCAGGATGACGGGAAATCATTTTCAAAAACATTATGTCTGAAAGCTGTCTGCAAATAGTTTTGTGTTTAATGTACCAAGTAATAATCTAGGACTGAATTTGTATGGCTGTGTTGTAAATCAAATTATGTTGAAGATATAAACTGAATGAATATATGTAAACTTGTTTATCATACACAATAAAGTATGCTGGCACATCCTATGCATTAAGTGAAAAAGAGTGTATTGTTCTTTGCCATTTAAAATTTTCAACCAATGAATTTTAAACTATTATTTCTATATAATGCAGCCTAAAAGGCATTTATCAAGCATTTTCCTCGTTGTTTTGTCCGCCATATTGGGAATCCGCACATGCCTTTTTCAAAATACATTGATCCGCTGGGAAGAAGCGAGTTTTTAATAACTTTTATCGGTCTGGATTGAATTATACACGTAATATTTTACAAAAATAGGAATAATCTAACTTCTAAACCCCTTGAATAACGGAGAATACTTCATTCATTATGCTGCAAATGGTTAATGTCCTTCCTGCTGATTTTTGTTGCCAATGTAGATTTGTTTGCATATAGGTACCTAATTTTGCAATGTTTTAATCTTGGATTTCTATGTTTTGTTTTTCGTTCTAATGCTTCTGATTAGAGGTTACTTCTTAAAGTGTACATATAGCATATTATCAAATTATTTTTTTTAACATTGGAAACCTGTTTTTGTAAGTTGTCAATTTGTTTTTCAGTGTTATTGAATAACACTACAAAAAACGGAAATGTATCCTAAATTTGCATATACTTCTAAAATTTAGATTTTAGAAAGTTCCAATTTTAATTTATAGACATATTCTAAGCATCAATTAGTATAAAAATAGGAGATGTTGCATAATAGTCCATGAGACAGCCACCCACTCAATGACAGTAGAAATTTAAACTTCTACAGGTCCCATTATGGCCTTCAACAATGAACCAGAGTCCATACCATAACGTAGGTTTATTTAACAATATTTTAAAAGAATTTCACATATTTTTGCAAACTTGTTGAATTCATTTTTTAAGGTATGAAAAGTTCATTTGGTTGGAGGTAAAAATCCGAGCATAGAAAATTGATGTGACTTCGGGATTATATTCAAATTTGCAATATCTTTAATTTCCATGCTTAGATTTTTACCCAGAAAAATATAAAGAGTTTTAGGGCCATTTGACTTTTCATGACCTCATTCCATATATGGTAGTAATCCTGACTGTTTAAAAAAGATAAGAGGAGGCATTAGAACATCATATCTGTCGGGAAAATACCAAAAACCAAAAGGTAGTTTTAGTTAATATTTGAGTGCAGGATGGAGTTAGAGGTGATACCAGGGATCCCTGACACTTTTATTTTGCAGACAGCTTGAAAACTGTGAAATGGTTTCCTTTTTTTAATTTTGAACTATAGGACATCACCTTTCTTTACTTATTATCTGAGAGCATCGTACATCCACATTTGAAAATTAAAAAATCTCAATTTATCAAATAAAGGAGTAGGTACGTTCAGACCCATATTTGGCCCAAATTTTAGATTTTGTGATAAATAATAAGTTGCTGTTTAATAATCGTCTTTTGATAATCCATTACTTTTTCTTGTATACTTTTCGTCGTTTCGACAAAACGAAAGGGTATATTTGACTATATTCCAACAAGAATATAACATTTTCTGTAAAAATGCTCAATTTTTGGAGATGTTTTGTTACAAAAAGATATGACCGCACCAAAACATCACGAAGATATTTTAACCAAACATTTGTACTCGATAGATCTTTAATTATGCAAAGTTTCGTGGTTATGTTTTTTTTTTTTTTTTTTGTGCGATCTATATTAAAATCGACAAAATAGTATCAAATATTGCATCCAATTAATTAATTTCTTATTTCCATATTTAAATCATTTTCTATGTGCCGTGCGACCACTGTAGAACTAATTAAATCAAAAATTCTGTTGGATTTTCTTTTTATAAACATTATTTAATACAAAAATATAGAATAAGAAATTATAGCCACCTTTCATTTTTTAGCCCAATTCTTGGGCCAAAAATGGGCCTTAACGACCCTCTTCCTTTATTAATCATTAATTTTGCGCCAGTTTCGAAGTCTTTACACAAATTGATAATATCATGAAAATAAATTATTACTAAAATTCAGAAAAAGGAGATGTGGTTAAATTGTCTATTGGACGTCCATCAAACGTATGAAATACAAACAATTACGGGTTGTCTTAAGGTCTTCAATAATTGACACATATCCACACCGTGAGGTAATTAATTCTAATGGAAATCTTATTCAAAAAGAACATCTATTCATGTATATACACGGATCGTATAACACAATAGAAAAGAAGCTAGCAGAACAAGAAAAGGGGTGATATCTGATTTTGTCGGTTTTCCTAATAAAAAGATTAAATTTGTCAGCAACTCGCTATCGCTAAATGTAAAATAAAAGCAAATGCAATTATTACCGCTGGTAAAATGAGATAAGAGCATGATCAGAATAAATGAATCAATGAATTATTTTATTTATTATATAAAAAATCTATTACGAGTATACACTACACAAAGTTGATAGCAACAAAAAATATTGTTTACCTAGAGCTGAAAAAACTTACCCTTGTCAATGCTAATATCGTTAAGATAAAATGAGCAAGAGATATCGATGTTATGATTTTATTTCTGGTTTTTATCATAAGGAAACTCGAAGTGGTAATTAAACATTAATAATTTACAGCGGTGTGTTTGGATATTGGGCGTGTGAATTTACTCTGTTAAAATTAATTTTTATTAATACATGTAATTTGAAGGAAATTTTTGGCTGATTTCAGAGAGTTTTATCTTTTTTTAAAGTTTGACAGAGACATCAAATTTTAAACTTTAAGTATTATATGAAATTATCGCTGGTTTATGGTTTGCTTTGATCTTAATATCTTGATAATTCTATAACCAAGCGCAACGCTGTTATTAAAA
The DNA here is from genome assembly GCA_034783895.1 of Geukensia demissa. Classification (NCBI taxonomy): domain Eukaryota; kingdom Metazoa; phylum Mollusca; class Bivalvia; order Mytilida; family Mytilidae; genus Geukensia; species Geukensia demissa. Next base: position 5,175 of record JARWCS010364600.1, on the reverse strand, counting down.
TGTTATCATCGTTGATCCATTTTCTTTTGACGTCATGAGGAGAATTAAGTCATTGACGTTAAATAGCAAACCAGAAAAACATATTACAGACGGTTATTTTTCTCCGATATCTCATATTCATCCCGAACTAAGCGTCTCGATGGGAATTATCGATCTCGTAAAGCAGTCTTTATATGGTGTAGTCTTCTTGATATTTTTCTATAAAGTCGGTTTCTTTATTCGCCTTAGTAGGCAGTAAACATACCCAAAGTAGTATAGATATGCGAGAGATCACAAATTCATAGTCCAAAAACAAAATATTACTGACACAAATAGGAAAACCCCTTTGTTAATTCCTTTAGGTGTTCTGGAAAGGTAAGTTTTTTTTTGTCCCAGTGGCCTTTATTTTTATGATTTGTTATTTTTTTAATGAAACATTAATGTTTGTTAGACCTGAGAAGATTTGATCTTAATATCAAAATAAACGACTATGTGGACTAATCATTAAATCAATAGATAAAATATAGGTTCTCCTTTTGCTTTTAGACGGTTACAGAATTTCTCCAGTCGAGATAGTAAAATTTTGAAGATTAAAGCTCTAGCCTTGGCGAGAGCTTTATGCAATAATACTTTTTTAGCAATCGCGCCGAATTTTTAATTCTCTACGGGGATTTTTTCATCATAAAATTAGCCATTTGTTTGTCGGAAGTGGCCAGTCGCACGCGCTAGCCCGAGACCGGGAGTATGCATTGTCAACGTTGTGTAATAATTAAGTAATTAAACTAGGATTTATTAACCTGCAAAAATGCTGCATGGCGCGCCTGAATTGAATTTGAAAAGTTATTCCTCTGATATGGGGGTCCGAATAAAAAAATGAGCGCAATTTTTCAAATTACTTTATCTAGGTCAAATTTCAGCGCTCCCGCCAAAAAACAAAGATGGCCAACTCTCAACGTTAAATCCCCGTAGAGAAATTCAGGGGCAGATGATTGCTTGTAAAACACTTTTGCATTGTGTAAAGCATGAACCGTTAACCGTGGGATAATTTTTTCTTTTGGTTTAAAATATATACAAAGGCGGAAACGCACATATAATTTAATTAAACCCGAAATTAGCACTCCAGAAAAGCTTGACATAGAATATAGCTGATGTTTATACTGTGAACCATTGTTTTCCCATTAGATTACGTCTCGGATATTCAAAATGAAATAAATAGTTCCATCAAAGGTTGACGTTATCAAAGCATTTTGTCAAAGAAAATATTGAACAAAAATGTGTTCAAGTCACCTGTAAATATAATAAGAGTTAACTAAATAAATTTGTATCATTATTAATGGTTCATTCCCGTCCAAGTCAGACAAAGTTTCAGAAAATAACTGATTAGAACTTTCATCCGTCAACGATTTCTTTGATTGCTTTCAATCTAAAAACCTCCAAAAATTGTGACCAAGTTTTCCCCGTCCAAGAAAAACGTTTATAATTTGTTAGACTATATTGAAAATTTGCTTCAACTTCAAAGTGTTACAATATATCTTCGCGATATCATCGGTCGTACATTAAAATAAATGAAGCTTAGTCGCACTGATTGCCAAACCAACTGCACTGGCAGCATAGTAAAATTTTGACAACCACCCAGTACTCCGTGATCAACCACAGGGACCTTCCAACGATAACGGAAGCTACCGTACGTAACACCGTAGATCCTACCTGCTTAATTCAACGTATCCTTGAAGGTCCTATGAAGTTAAAATAATTTTAAGCAGTTAAATTAAATTTTCACGTTTCAAAAACTTGGAACTTCACTTAATTAGTGACTTGAATTTTCACACAAATTTGTGAATTTTCTCTCGTCTGTAATTGATTACCAAAAACTACGTACCTATTGTACAAGACATGGATCAAGATAAACAACAACTGCCTGCAGAAACACTGCCAGAGCAAATAACAGCTCCAGAAATTAAAGAGGAACTTAAAACCGAGACCGATGTACTGTAAGCTGTCGAATCCGAACACTTACGGAATAGGGACAGTAAATGTATGCCGAAAAAATTGACGAATTTCTAGAAAAAAAACGTTGACGGAGCATGGAGTGGTGTCGATTTAATTCTGCAGTCATGCCGCAGTCCTCCGAATAACGTCCAGGACATCCTATCCGCCGAGGAACAAATCGTCACAGCGTTCGGCAAATACAATATTGTCTCCGGGAAATTTCTTGGATTTCTTCAAGCCACCCGATCCACGGAGAGTTCCAGCGATACGGCAACCTACGCCACTCTGGCAAACATTCGCCAGCAGAAGGTCGACGCTGTCCTTGAAACACTCAAAGAAACAACAAAGAATCCTAGCAAAACCTGCGAAGTCAACGTCAACCAGAGCCTCAAAAACTCGCAGTGGTTCTAAAACCGGACTTTTAAGTCGTTCCAACATATTCATCGTGCCCAAGCTTAAACGAGCCAAAGCGGAAGCTGCCAAGCCAAAAATTGCCTTTGCCAAACAACAGATGGCAATAGCAAATCAAGCAGCCGAGGAAGACGCAAAATCCGCCCATATAAGAGCTGAAAGACGAGCAGAAGTTGCTCGTATAAGAGCTGAAAGACAAGCAGAAGAAGCTAAAGCTCGTTAACAAACAGAGGTCGCTTTTAGGAAAGCACAACTACGAGACCAAATGCAGTTCCTAGAATCACAAAGGGAAGCTGCAGCTGCGGAAGCCGTAGCTCGTGTATTAGAATATGACGAAAGTCGACAGGGAGATTTTGACAATCACTTACCTCTTGAAAGTGAAAACTCGCTAACACGGGTACAAAATTTCATTAACTAGCAGCCCGAGATTGTTGAAACTGTGCCATTCATCCGGAAAAATCCGAAAACTGTGAACACTCAAACACTGGAAACACAAAATCTTCCGGAGATTGGGAACACTCGGATACCGATGATCAGCGATCACCAGGACCGGATATAGTTTACACAAACATTTGTGTCACGTAATTTACCGTGAAAAAGTCAGATTCCTTGCCAACAGGAACTCTCACTTCACCGGAAGTCAACACCTTCCGGCACCAAATGCCTGGATCTGTTTCGTTTCAACAAAATATTGCTGCACCAGCACAAGAAACATCTGTGCCACCGACATTATCAACGACAACACCGGCCCCCGAACAATTGTCAGCCAGTCATCTGGACAATCATCCAACATCGGATATAACCAAGTTCTTACTCCGGAAAGACTTATTGTTTTCCCGGCTCACCAACTTTAATGACCGGGCTGAATCATACTATGTTTGGAAAGCCAGCTTCAAATGTGTCGTCAACGAAATTGGAGTTTCCGATTCCGAACAATTAGACCTTCTTGTTAAGTGGCTAGGAGTCGAATCATCAAAACACGCCGTCAGTATAAGAGCGGCAAACGCCGATAATCCATCGAAAGGTCTGGAACGCCTATGGCAACGTTTGGATAACAGATACGGATCGCCAGAATGGTTGAAGCAGCCTTGAAAACAAAGTTGTCAAACTTTCCAAAACTCACTAATAAGGACAATAAACGTCTTTACGAAATTTCCGACATCCTTTCGGAAATTGAATCTATAAAGGAAAACCCCAAGTTCCGGAGCCTTCTTGCATATTTTGACTCGTCTTCAGGGATAAGACCAATAGTTACAAAACTACCGTACGGCATCCAAGAAAAGTGGATCACCAGAGCGGTGAGATATAATTCTCAACACAACGTTCCACATGCGCCATTTACGGAGTTTTCCACCTTTATTCCGGAAATAAGTGACATCAAGAATAATCCCGGTTTCAACTTCGAACCGGACGTTTCGAATACACCAAAATTTATCCCTGGGAAAGCACCCGTACAGCCAAGAACCAGAACGATCAGCGTAAGGAAGACCGCTCTTGGTGAGAAACCAAGTACATCTGGTAAAAAATACCTGGACCGATGTATTGTACAAAAGTCACGGGATTCGTTCAACATGCTTTAAAGCTAAACCGCTAGAAGAACGCAAAAAAGATTCTGAAAAACATAAGGTTTGTTTTAGATGTTGCTCTTCTGACGCTCACATGAGCCACGAATGTACTAAACGGATCCACTATGGTGACTGTGGAAGTGAACAGCACACCATGGCTTTACACGTAAAGAAAGAAAACAAGTCGCAAACAAACCAACATTCACGTTTGCCCGTATCAGACAACGGCGGGGAGTCTACAAGGAGCACAGATAGGTCATCAACTTTAACATCCGTAAAATCCAAGTACACAGAAATAGGCAAGGAGCGATACAGAGGTAAATCTTATGCGAAAATACTTCCCGTGGACGTATTCAACAAGAGTAATCCAAACGAAACCGTTCGAGTGTATGCGATTATAGACGACCAAAGCAATCGATCAATGGCATTTCCTGATTTCTTCCGGATATTTAGTATCACGGACATACCCGAAAGCTATAGTCTGTCAACTTGTGCCGGTCAAATCGTCACTTCAGGGAGAAGAGCAAAAGGATTCGTTGCACAATCTGTACATGGTAATATAAAGTTAGAATTGCCGGAGTGCGATCACATACCGAATGACAGGAAAGAAATTTCAACACCGGAAGTGACAATGAACTATCCGCATTTAGTCAATTTAACTGGTAATATTTTACCCATGGATGAAAATTGCCAAATCCTTCTTCTAATAGGTAGAGACTTGATAGACGCGCACCATGTGCTTGATCAGCGCGTTAAAAAACCAAACACCCCGTATGCTCAACGCCTGAAGTTAGGATGGGTAGTGATAGGCGAAACTTGTTTCGATAGTCAACATGCTCCCATAAAGCTAAACGTGAAAAAGACTTATCTGTTATCGACTGGTCAACCAACCGTTCTTGCTCCGTGTGCAAGCAAATTTGATGTGCGTGAACTCAGTCAATATCCCATTAGATCGACATGCGTATCCGAAAACCTTGAAGATCCTCATTTGTTTGTGAAGACTAAAGATGACGACAAGCCCGGTACGTCACATGAGGATAGAATATTCTTTAATTACATGGACAAGGAATTCCAAAGGGATGAATAAACCGGAAGTTGGGTAGCCCTCTACCTTTCCGTACACCACGAACACGATTGCCTAATAATTACCATCAAGCTCTTCAGCGTGCAAAATTATTGGATGCAAGCCTGAAAGGCAACCCGCTAAAACGGGAACACTTTCTAGAATTCA